>SSHR01001058.1:0-54753 GCA_006518225.1 Fusarium neocosmosporiellum | reverse complement strand
CCTATCCTTTCAGTGTGACACTGATCACCCATGTTATTTTAATTAAGCCTTCTTTTGATCGTTGATGGAGCTTCATTCTTTGCTTCTTATGTCTTTTCATGTAATTAGTTTCACTAGGGCACCTCTTTTCTCTTCAAAGCAATGTTTAAGCTATACTTTCAGAGTCATTGTTTTCCGGAGTCAACCCAAGCATAATGCCATTGACCAAACTCAACCCCTTTCAACACCGCCGCTTTGACTTCAAATGCCTCCTTACGCAAATCATTTCATCCAAAATGCCAGCTTTTCATATCTGCATCATTATACCTATCCCCTTTAAAGAGGAGTATGTAATTGCAAAGCTTAAGCACGCATCTCAACCTTCAACTTCAAACCCTCATTCCCAAATGGTGATTTCGTCATGGATTCCAGTCCCACGAATCAATGGCAGAACTTTTTCGACGGATTCCTTGCCCATTGGCTGGTCGACGAGAACAAATGGATGCTCTTGAGCACCTTGCACCCCGTTCTTGACCTGCTCGCGCACCCACTGAGATGGAAAGTCAACATCCGTTTTAATAAGCTTTCAACTAGTGTCTGCTTACCGGGATTCCAAACGATGTAAACATGATGTAGTCTGGGCGAACCCAGTCTTTTTCCAGAACAGAACGGTCCAGTGCCCCAGTCCAGAGAAGCACTACATGAGGCCAGTTGAGTTCAGCAGGGAGACTGGTAGGGTCCACCTCATATCCAATGGGCGATCCACAGACGCCACAGAAGTATCGCCATCGACTAGGCGAAGATTCATAACGCTTCAGAGGCGACGCCTCATCAGCCGAAAAGTTCGAGCTCATTGAAGCCCAAGGTGTCCAAGTCCGCTCGTCGTCAGAAACAGGGGCAGCCATCTTGCCGTCCGACCCAGTCTCGGGAGCTAAGATGGAGACGCTGACAGTTGGAGCATGAGTAGGCATTCCATAGACGCCTATCTGAGCTGTTGCAGCGCGGCAGCCGCTGCAGTGACAGACCACAGACATGGGAAACCGAGGCTGAACCGAACCGGGAAGATCGAGACCTGGAGTCTTGTACGGACTGAGAGGACGGTCCTCAAGGGGAGGCACCGAGGCCTTGAACCTCACCGCCTTGCATCTGCACCCCCCTTGAAGTTCGAATGCGTGATCAGGAAAGGCATAGCGGCAGGTTCTCTTGGTTAAGGTTGAGTCTTGGGGGTTAAATCCAGGACGAAAGGGCTGCCAAACCGTCGATTTGTAGCCTGAGCCCGGCACTTTGCCCGAGGTTTCCGAGCTGGACTCTATTTGTTGATAAATGTCGGATGTCGCACCCAGAGTGTCAGGTTTCTCACTCTTTTGGGATGCTATAATCTGACATGTGTAGTCTGACAGCAGCGGGCGCCAATCAAGAATGACGCCTAGAGTCGCAGATCGGCCCATAACACCAAGCTCATCCTTCGATAATACCTCACAGATCCCAACATTCAGAAGCGACGCTTACACTACCATGGATAAGCATAACCGAGGCCCTCTACGGGGGGGGGTTACTGTGGATGGAACCGAAGCCGGAGGCTGAGTCTGAGGGATCGCGTCGACATCGTTGGGGTAAACATGATTCTTGGCATCACTTGAGTCTTTTTTTGGGAACTAATAATATTACCGATGTCATCCACATTAGCACCGTCAAATCGTCAGACCGGTACCAAGCGACACCGAGTTTAATGTGGTGTCAGTGTTGTGTTCAGAACCGTGTCATTTGCTGTTGAGGTCAGTTCTCAGTCAGGAAACAGCCCCGGAATGAACAATAGTAGTACCAATCGATACCAAACAAAGACTAGCTATAACGCTAGACCTTGAGTTTTGACTTTTTTAAGCAGTGTTCTCAATCTTTCTGACTATTCCCCGCAATACACTGCCCGTACCAACGATCAATCCATGAAAGGCGCTCTATCATTCGAATATTTCTAGGGGAATGAAGAGGAAATGCAATGCCCAGAGTTGTTCACTGTCATGAGATGCCTGTCTTTGTCACTTATTCTGCTTCATACCCGCACCAAAAACTCTTGGTACTATTTAAATTATTCCTTTCCCTTACAATCTCACTTTGACCATGTCTCAAGCGTTCTCCAACCCTAGCTAAAATGAGCAACCCCAGAGCCACTATTGTGCCTCCATCTTCGATGAAACCTATTCAGAGCCCCTGCGGGCTGGGTTTTCCTCCAGTCCCAAGGCATGATTGGTGTACAAGTCCGCCCGCTAATCCCAATGACCATGACTGGTTCTGGCCATTGGATAAGCGAGTGCTCATGGTAACCTTCCTTAACGGAAAGCGAGAGGAGAAGAACATTGTTATGGATGCTGTCAACGAGCACTACAACACAATCAAGATGGGCATCCGGTTCAAGTTCATCCAAGAGAATGACTACACGCCATCAGATATCCGAGTCATGTTCGCAGACGTGTGTAAATCAAAGAACGGATACTTGGCTTCCGTTTGTCCCCGTAACGAGCCAACTCTGTGGCTAGACACGGGCCCGAATCACAACTTGGGAAGAAAGGATATAAGACAAGGAACCATTCTGCACGAATTTGGCCATGCCTTGGGTCTAAAGCACGCGCATGGTCACCCGGACAGCAACGTCAACTGGAATTACAAGGCCCTGAACAAAAAGTACGGACTAGACTATGAAAAATTCGTTATGCAATTTGCGAAGAGCCAGGCTGGAATCAGTACCTTGATTCCCTATGATCGAGCCTCCATCATGCACTATACTGTCCGGCAGGGCGATACTCATAGCATGATCACGTGTGTTGACTTCCCTACCGTGCTGTCTAAGGGGGATAAGAGGTTTTTAATGGCAATATATCCCCTTGACGGCTCAGAAAGAACACTGAAAGGGATAACTGAACGGATGTTGAAGCCAACAAGCGAGTTGTTGAGAGAAGGTAAAAAGAGGCCGGATCTCAGGTCAACTACAAGGCCAGATTTGAGTTATTCCAATGAGAAGGAGGCCTTTGCAAACAATTCTCTCGCTGGCAATGAGGCTCAATATCTGGGCAGCCTTTTCACTGGCGGCCAGACTGAAAACCTAGGCGCGGTCTTCCTGCAGACAATCCTTCCTCGAGGCTATCGTGCCGACGCCATGTTCATTGCGTTTCTGTACGGTGTGGCTATTGTACTCCTCGGCCTTGCTCTATTTTATTAATTTACATTTCCACCTTGTTTTTTCCCGAACCACTCAGCAGCGGCCCCAGCCCAAGCTCTTGTTGCTTCCTACGTAAATGCCGCGGATCCTCATCTTGTTAGCGAACCTGCCCACCACATCAACTTTCTGTCCCTCATTGACTAGTGAGCTGCACCGGCAGCCTGTGTCCAGTTCGCATCGCGGTATCAATATGAGGTAGCTGCTCCCATACCCTCTAATGTAGTTGAAACAAGGTTCGGCCCGATCAACGAATCTCGAAGCCGCCTAGAAGCCGTGATGGTGGAAACCATGAGTGGTGGGCGCCGAAAACCTCCAATCACAAAGCAAGATAATGATCTCTTGATGGTAGAGAAACCGGCGTAAACGCTGAGGCTTGGCGCCCAATTCCTGGGTGACCTAGGTTATCCAAATATCTAGCATCAAGGCTCGGCTGTGCGACAGGCCAAGCTTGGCAATGTCATCTTCAACTTTCTTCGCCAGTGAGAGTCGTACAGCTGAAGCTTCATCGCACCACTTGGGCAATCATACTTGCCTGGAATATGTTGATAACCAAGAAACAGGCAAGAGAACTGGGGCACAGCCCCGTTTCTCCCCCATTTCTCTTTACCTCTAAGTGCGCCCATAGATAGCGTAATACCTCATGTCCAGCCAATTACGTCTGCCTTCGCTCACTCCGCTGCCTCCCTGAGACGAAGAGGCGCAGCTGAGCCACGCTACAGCCTCATTGGGCACTCCCACTGCAGGTCCAAGAAAACCCCTCTCCCATCCCTCACCAAAGCTCATTCACTTTGCAAACTCCATAACCGTTTCAACCTTGGTCTGCTGCTCGCCATTCAAAGATTCAGCATGGGCCGAAAATCTAAATCTGATCCAAAGCAGCATGAGCCGGCTCAGGGACAAGCCACACAGCCGCCACCCATGGGGTACCCAGGGGACTGACTAATACTAGGCCGCCCCTCTCTTCACCAGAGAGGGGGCGTCACAACCTGTAACTTCGTCACTGCTGTAACCGCCTCGCGCGCCGTAAATGCCTCACATTTCAAGGAAATAAGGGTCAATTTAAAAAAAAGAGACCATCAATAGAAAGCTATTGATCTGATCAATTGATCTTATCAAATTGAACCTTCTTGAAGCTATCCCCATATTGTTGTGTGTCAGTGAATGTGGACCTTAGTCTCGGGCCCGCGACTGCGGCACGGGAATCGTCACACCGGCCACCACAATGCACGCCTCGACCCCCTCGTCATCCGAGTAGTTATTACGCACGCGATCATAGCCAAATCCGCCCCAATCTTCACGACGTGATAGATCCTCTTCTTCATCGCTATTTTCACATGAATAATCCCCATTTCCGGCCGCCAAAGCGATGTGTGTGAAGCTCCCGATCTGTGTGTTCGTGATGATCTCAAAGTCGTCGCTATCTGAGGCCTCGTTGCCGGGCAATAGAGGCGTTGACCCTCTTGACGATACCGAGAGCATATCTTCAGGTATATCATGATGCTGACCCCGCAAGGCTGCAGCCTTGCGAGCTTCCTCTAGATAAGCGGCAGCTTCGGGAATAGCTTCAAGGACATGAGGACCCCAAATTCGATAGTAGAAGTCCCGTTTTTCCTTGCCAGCCTCAATCCACATGCGCCGGCGATTCTCCAATATCGACTTTTCCTCCTCAGCTAGCAGCCTCTGGCGGTCAGCTTCCTGTGAAGCTATCGCGGCGGCTTCTGCGGCGGCTCTTTCTCTCTTCGCTTTCACAGCCGCGCCTCCACGTAGTCGCGGCTTGTGACTATCACGAAGACTACGGAGGCTATTTCCTGCTGACGGTTTAATCTCTTTTCTTCTAATCTTCGTTCCTCTTCCTCTCGTGCCTCCACCATCCTCTATAACTCACCCATAGTAAAAGCACCGTCTTTGACGCCCTTGATTTGGCGACGACTTCGTGTTCGGCGACCCTCACGTCGTATATGTTCCTTATGTGCAGACATCACAGCTTCACATGACTTCTGCGTCACAATGGAAAGATTAATGCATGCTTCTACGTGCCGAATAACCCTCCGGGTTGGAGTATTTAGGAGGGATATCTGCTCTTGAATAGAGGCATCAGAGAGCTGCTTTTTAACCCTCCTTGGAGTCACCTTATCCCGGTTTAATACCGTTGGGAATAGAGGCTTTTCTCGCTCTTTAGCGTGCCGGCGAAGCGGACCTAAGATGACTTCTGGGTTAAAAGGGGATATGCCTGACTTCTCAAAGCCAACGTATATATGACAGGCTTTGAAGGCTGCATCATACATACGATTCCACTGATTGAGGAAGTCAAATCGTGATATCTGAAGTCCCCCGGCCATCATGAAGTCCCTAAGAGCGCATCTCTATTCATTTTTGAGGTATTAATAGACTTCAACGTCAAGAGGTTATGTGAGGTGACTTAAGTGACTTAGAAGTCGGTACGGGATAATATCGAACATTCCACAATACCATAGGAATTCAGGATCCTCATGAGCGGAAAAGGAGTCCATTAACAGAAGCCGATATGAGGTCGGAGCCTTCTTCAATTGGGTACGCGGTTTAAACGCATATTCCTCGTTAAACTGGGACTTTATGATAGTCGTTGGATAGCCAAACCACTCCTTAATAGATGATCCAGAGAAGGTCTCGCTGGCGGCAAAGGAATTACGGTTAAAGTGCTGTAACCACTGGAGAGCCCGATGAGAGTTATTGAATCCTTTATCGGTGAATGTAAGGACGACACGCTTATTAATCTCGGCACGGGTATATTCCTCTAATAAAGTCTTTGCCGTAAGTATTAGGAACGAAGGAATTGACCTCCTAGCTGCGCTGATGGCATCAACAGAGGTCAAAGACTCTTTATTGCCGGGTTGAAAGATAGTCGTTCGTGTGTTTCGTTTCATCCGCGTAGAAAAGAGCTTAAGGCTATCGTTTACCTACCCAATTTGTAAGGGGGTCTCATTAAAGTTCCAAAGATCGCACTTCTTGATACCGAGTGTGCATATGAGGGCGTCGAATTCCTTGAACCAATTGTCGATGTGTTGTATATCCGTCTCAGCGGCGGCACGGGTGACTTCCTTGACTTTTGGGGACTTATATTGAAGCTCATAATGACGCCTTTTAAACCTCCGCACCCAAGCTTCCGATACAGGAGGCTGTGGCCCGTCAAATCGATGTGCCCGTAAGAAGCTGGCGTAGTTGCGAATAGAGGCTTCTGTGACTGCAAAAGAGCTATTTTCAACGGTGCGGATGAAGGTAACTAAAGCTCGCTCTTCCGGCCTAGTCAGCGCCGATGGAGTGCCTCCTTTAGAGTCAGAAGGAAGCGGCTTTCCAGCTTTTAGCAGATATATATATTTCTTCGTCAGGGTCGGCTTTGCGTGGTGAATTGCTGCGATTTCTTTGATGCTATATTTGCCTGGGGTGGGGTTCGCCCGAGTTGTCGGTGGCGATTCAGCCCCAGATAAATATGCATGCGCCGCACGCGCCGCAGCAGCGCTTTCTTTGGCCGAAAATCGAGGCATAGTGAAATTCAATTGAGAAGATGATGTACTTCAATTTTGAAGCTATTCTGACTTTAATTGGTGGAGATGTGAGGCAGTTACGGCATGCGAGGCGGTTACAGCAGTGACGAAGTTACAGGTTGTGACGCCCCCNNGCTTACCTAATCCCCCGGGTAGGTGTTGAATTGTTCAACTGCTCACGGAGTAGAACTGGCTAATCTTATTCTCCTGATTATTAGCTCGGCCATGTATTATTCTCAAATGCCTTACTCTCAAATGCCTAGCTCGCCAACGCAGTATTCACAGATGGGGTTTAACTATCCGATGATGCAAACATCGCTGTATCCGTCAGCCCCTGCCCCTGCCAGCTTCGTCGATTATTCACATGAGCTCTGGAAGATACCGGAGATTACCCCAGGCTGGGGTGACGCGAGCATGCAACCAGTACAACCTTTCCCCGAGCCTGCTGAAATGCCAACAGAGCCATGGGAACCCCAGCAATATTCTGCGAGATACTGGTAAGCCACACACATACTAGCGTCTCCCATTTCACTAGAAAGCCTATTTTCTGGTTTAATTATAACTCGGGGCGATGTTACTAATACTTGAGACGTCCGATAGCATAGCCTGCGAAAAGCAATTTGTACCTAACTCTGCGTCACTGCTATACTGTTCAGTGAGGTACGTCGCCTTCGTCATAGTGAATCTATCTAGGATGCTCATGGGACTGCAGCTGTCAGAACNNGGAATCAAGAGCTTCAATGCACGTCAGAATCCCTCGTCAACTGTGATAACCAATGTCGAAACAATCCCCAACACTTCATCAACTTCAGCCCTTAAATCTCACAGTACCCGTCCACCGAAATTTGCTTCCGCAGTCCTCTCACGCAGATTCGAGAAAGAGAAAGAGAAAACTCAGAGACTTGCACCTCAAGGGTTTGATCCAACTCCTCCCAGGGTGCCCAAAGACCCTTCCGATATAGATGGTCTTCTACCTATGACAGAGGATCACCACAATGAATCTGAACGGGTGGAGAAAAAAGAGCCAAAGGCTACCGAGAATTCAAAAGAAGATAAAGCGAAAGAAACCCGCACTTCTCGTTTTTCTATCAGTGCTCAACTTTCTCGTCGGTTCAACATCCCTGTAGATCATCAAAATACGCACCATGGCCGCGACAAACTTGGCAATTTCGGGTCAACGCAGATGAAGACGAGGAATACTCTCTCAAACCAGGTCATGATAGAGCAACAAGGTGGAACAGACTGGTCGCCCTTCCACGATGACTCTGACGCAGACACCACTTGTTCTGTCGATTCTGCCTGGGATGACTCAATGGAGCTAAGCGAGCAACGTTTTGTCGAACAGCTTGTCCAGGATATCAAGAGCAATCTTGGCAGCACATGCAACAAGAGTATGGTGGCAGACTACCTTGGTAGTGCAGTGAGGGAGTTTGCATGTAGACTGCAGGACGAGTCTTTGGGTGCTTGCGGGTTGGAGGCAGGGGCCATAATCCAACGACACAAGAAGTAAGTTTGAATATGGATATGCTGAATTAACTCAAGTTGACTTGTCGGATTCTAGACACATCGTTCAACTGCTAGTCTCTCCTTCATCCGACATGACATGTCGGACAGGCCAAGAGTTGCTGGGTGACGATGGGTTGCCAAGCCACAAGCAATCCAGCAAGCCCAGCGAGGCGATCCTTGATTGGGTGAGTGGTGTTCAGCCAGAGTCGTCTACCACGGAAATGTCACCATCAGCTCAATACATGGAGTTTATTCAACAGTCGGATGCATATCGTTGGCTGTTAGCCAAGATCCTTCAGCATGATCGATTGTCCTTTGAGGGCGAATATGGCGCATCAATCGGAAGAACCATTCGGAGAGAGTTGCGGGCTCTAGGACACCCCCCGAAAAACAGAAGACAGCCACGGCGCTCTCTGGTAACCATGACATTCAACCTCGACTGGAACCCTGTTCGCTTCTTCCGTATTTTGGGGGTCAATGTTCCTTTCAAAGAGGCCCTTCCCAAGATACTCTGCTTGGTCGGTTCATGGGATCAGGCACAAGCTTCGACAGTGGTGGATTACATGAACCAAACATGGCCTGAATCCGGACGACCTCTGATCACTCTGTTACAAGAGCTAGTATCACTTCCTGAAGGCAAAGAATGTTCATGTAAGTTCGGAATGCCATCTTTGTGTTCTCGGCTCTAATTCTGTCTTGGATCAGATACCACAACCTCTTGAAGGCCAGCATCAACGAGGCCTCAAAAGTCTCAGTGCTATCATTCACGCGGAATCGTCCTTCTCTCTCACAGTGGCTGGGGGCCTCTATTTTGTTTCCGAGATAGGCGAGCAGCTTGCCTGGTTGACTTCAGCTTTAAGGCCGTCACTCATGAATGGGCGCGTGATGAGTTACATCCCTCGCGTCCGCGGCTCCCAGATACTTCCCCGAACTGCAGAAGGCGGGTCAAGGAACACACTTGCATCTTGCAATATTAGATTCGAGTTTACAGGTACAGAGGACCCGTCTCTGAAGCCCGGTCTGTGCTGGGGCAATCTGTTTTGCAGCTCAATCCTAGTCAAGGGGTTTCCAATCCTCAAGCGATCGATACCCAAGACGGGCTTGGAGATGTCCTTGGCTGAAATAGCCACCATTATTGGTTCCAGCCAGGTCGTGCGATGGGGCCAAAGAATCATCATGAAAGGTTTCAACATGCTTGTAGTCGCTACTCATGCGGCTGCCGATATCATCGTTTGGCATCTTCTTATCAGTGATGAAGCCGACGAAAGGATCTCATATGTTGATTCTAGACTCGATGAGTTGAATAGCGGGAACTTGGAGTGTATTTCTCTTCGGATGTTGGAAGAGAAGCGTCACGTTATCGGGTGGTGTACAACAGCGACAGACTTGTGCGGTAAGTGAAATCAAGAACGCCATAACATAGTCATGGTTGTCGGTCATATTAACTATCGACAGGAGGCGCCTTGGCAAACCATGACGTGAAATCATCAGGACTTCAAAAGCCACCAGGCTCAATCGTTATTGACAGATTATACCTCGAGGCCGGGGCTGACGTGGTTGGCGGTGTCAGCATGAAGATCAACTCCAAGGAGCAACCCTTCTGGCTCCAGCGCGGCAAGGGCTACCCTAGCCTTCTCAAATGGATTGGAGTTCAACCAATTGCTTTTCACGATGTAGCAAGCCGCCGTACATGGCTTGTTGACGGCGCTTCTGCATTACTTCATCTTGTCAGGATATCACTGTATCTGGATGAGAACGATCCCGATTCGACTTATGACTGGGTATTCGATTCAGCCCAGCTCAAGGATAAATGGGGTGGGGTCGCAAGCCGGCAAGCAGCCCTCCAAACTTTGAAGAGTTGGGACAATCTCGACCTGGATATCTACATTGTCGACAAGCGACGAGGACCAACCGGCGCGTTAGAGGTACAGTATGCCACTTTTGGGACCCGTGTCAAGGAGATACTTCATTCTATTGAGCTCCTGATTGACAGACAGTCCAAAACTGCGTCTCAGGAGGGAATAAGGATCTCACAGTCTCTAGATCGCCGCCGCGAGATTGTTGGCTTCGACGTTCTAGATGTTGTTACTCCACCTGGTCCCATTCTTCCTCGGGTTCAACATCTAAAATCATGGGGCCACAGCTGGATCGATTTTATGCCCTCGATTGGCGTCACCACGATCTTTGGCAATGGGTTTGGTGATTTGATTCGCCCTGATCAGCCCCAAAGCTTGTCAGGGCTGGAAATCTTTACCCGAAGGAAAAGACTACATGGCAGCTTCGATCTCGACGCTGCAAATGCTCTACGAAAAGCGCCTTCTGAGACTGGACCCAGGTTTGAAAGGGGGCGAGATGGCCAAAAAGATTGTCTGGACCTCTTTCAGCCACCCATTCAGACCCTGCAACTGTTTGCCGGAGTGCATCAACAAGACGGCTGCAAGCACAAGCGCAAACACAAACAATGAGGCAGCTCAGAACTGCCACGACCCAGTACAGTTCTTTGTCAAGAAGTCATGGCCGCGCACAGTCCCCCATGGCATGACGCCTGTACACTTGGCCGATCTTGATGACAAGGGAGCAGTGGTTTTTGGGCATTTACCCATTCTGTCTCGAAAGAGTGAAGGCAAAGCTACCGCCCGACAACGAGACGAGGATGGGGATGCATCTTCTTCGAGTGCCGATGGGACCTTGCAAGCCCCTCTCACAAACTCAGCGACAAGCGAGTCGCTTGGATCAACTGGGATCACAGTGCCAAGCTCGAGCATATCAAGTCCCAGGGAGGAACAGAAGGAGGATAAGTCAAGGGATGGTAGTGCCAAAGAAGCAGGGGCAAAAAGAAGGAGATGGACATTATTTCGGCAATAGCACAGGAACCGATAATTATTTCTTCTTGCCACCACCTGGACTTCCTGTTCGGATATCTCATTCGAAGCAATAGTTTCTCTTGCTAACTTGACCATTGCTTGCAACGGCCATCCACACCCGCGTCGGAATGATGGAGTGAACTGAGAGCCTCGGACAACAACTCAATCGGGCGAATGGTTTAGTGGTATAATACTCCCTTAGCATGATTCGTCCTGCGATCCCATCAATTGGGAGTGGTCCAGGGTTCGATTCCCTGTTCGTCCATCAGAGGTGGTTTAAATCCACCAGCAGGCTTTCTTTTTGTCCTGTTGTCTTATTTTTGCGACTTATGGTGACGCCTATCGATTCGAAATACCCAGGCTTTGTTGCTTGCTGCAAAGATCAACGCAAGCTTTTGTATGATAGATATGGGTTGAGAAGCTCTAATAAGTACTTACCTCGGAGTGATCATTAATACCTTGGTTTCCACCTAAATTTGTAGATAAAGCGTGTACCTTTGATCTGGTGCAGCTCGATTAATCAGCCGTGACTGTTCCCACAAAAATTGAGCCAGGGCGCCCCCAGAAAACCATTGGTGCCTTTCCGTTCTGCCGGGATGGAAAAAGGTAACCAGGGCACACACAATGGCAGAAATAGGCACCCCCCTCAGTAGGGTCACCAAGAGCAGTACTTACTTACTTAAACTTAGGAAAAGAATTGATTTCTTGGTTGTTAAATGCTTGATTGCTTGATTGCTAAGGTCGGATGTTCTTGTTGTGGTTCCAGAGGCACTGGGGAACAAAATGTGGCGAGGTGCACTTGTGATGTTAAATCAGCGATTCAAGTCCCCACGAGCTAAGGAAGCCAAGTTGAAACACGTCAAGGTAATTTAAAAACATTCTGATAGTCAGCAGCTATTCTAAGGTCGCGCAAAGCCCGCTACGCGGATTCTTAGGACGACCAAACATTGAGAATTTATGTCTCATGTCTCGGATGAAAAATCTTGGGTGTAGGGTGGGGAGTGTGGCGCAGGGGATCTGTAGAGGTACTTGGTGGCGGCCCGCTCACGTAAGTCCAGAAAACTGTCACAAGCAAGCGGCTTTGCCGAAAGAGGCAAGCCCGCACCACCACGAAGCCACGTGCTAACTGTAATGGGCGCTGGAGCAGTACAGATTTGACCTTTTGTGATCGGCGCCAGCAGATGGAAACGGCTGAAGGGATTCCAATGACGACAAGTTCGTAGTTGTGATAAACTCTAAAAAGGCTGTGGTTGATCCCCACTACGTACAGCCAACAAGTAGATCCTTTGTGAGAGCTGCACACGAGTCCGGAACGGGACATACCAAGAATCTTACAGAGGGGGTTGTGCCTCTAGTCCATATTACCGAGTTGAAGGCGTTGTGGAATGTGATTCTACAGGTCTCACCAGCTGACGAGCACCCGACTGAAGACAAAACATATTATTAAAATACCTAGCTCTGAACACAACATTGTTGTATAATTTGAGCTAGTATAGATTGCCTGATTCACGTTCTCTACGAATTGAATAACTACTTGGCATCCGCAATAATCAGTCTCGCCGCATTCTCCGCGATGCCATAGACAGCCGTCTGGATATGGGCAGAAATCAAGAGAGGAATAACGCTTGCATCGACAACTCGCAGATTCTTAGTACCATAAACCTTGAGCTTGGGGTCGACGACACCGCCATCAGCCTTGGGAAGCATGGAGCACGTTCCAACTGGGTGGAAGATGCTGAGCGTAGTCCTCCGAGCATAGTCCCTGAACTGCTCGTCCGTCTTGACGTCGTCCAGGCCAGGCTCGTACTCACTCTCCCACACCGACCGCATCGGCTCTGTGGTGGCAATCTTGCGGCAGTATTTGACGGCCTGGGTGACGGCTTCCAGATCATGCTCGTTGCCGAGGTAGTTGGGGTTGATGATGGGCTTTCCGGCAGGGTCGGATGGGTTGATGTGGATGTTGCCGCGGCTGAGAGGGTGCATGATGACGGCGATGAGAGAGAAGAAGCCCTTCCCAAAGAGAGGTGAGGTGTTGGCTGGATAGCCCTTGACACCGGTGTAGCCATCTGAGAAGATGACCTCGAGTTGAGGAATGGAAGGGTTGCTCAGAAACTCGAGCTTCTTCTTGTCCACCTTGCTGGCATCCTTACCAGCAGCCTCTTTGGCAAGGGCGACAAGGTTCCGGTCACTACCAAGAGCCTGTTTCCATGTAGTGAAGGTATACGCACTGCCAGTGTAGTCATACAGAGACCGCTTGCCGGCATTCCAAAGGGCCAATTCGGCGGCAGCCACGACAGGGTTGCTGCGGAGGATGTCGAAGGAAGTGAACTCCTGCTTGAGCTGGTACGAGCTCATGACACGGAGGTGGTCCTGGAGGTTCTCGCCGACGCCCGGAAGGTCGATGATCTGCTTGATGCCTGCGGCGGAGAGGACGGATTTGCTACCGATGCCAGACTGTTCCAGCAATCCGGGGCTTTGAACTGATCCGGCTGACAGAACCACCTCTCGGCGCGCCCTGATGACGGTCCCGTCCTGGAGAGTAATGCCAGTGGCAATCTGCTGCGTGCCGCTCTTTGCCAGATTCACCTTGGCCACAGTGGTGTCCGTGAGGACTCGCAGGTTGGGCCCAGCGATCTTCATATAGGCGTTGGCACTGTAGGATCGCTTGTAGCTTGTTGGGTCAATGCTGCTCGGCTGGTACATGACACCAAGAGGGTTTCCGCCAAGGGACTCGAGGTTGGTCTTGACTCCAAGCTTGTTCATGGTGGGGATCCAAGACTCCTGCTGCTCGGGAATGAAGCGATTAATGACAGCCTGCACTGGACCACGATCACCAACGCCCGCTGACCCGTACGTGTCGGTGTTCTTGCCAGTGAAGGTCTCGGACTTCATCATTGCCTTGATCATGGTCTTCCAGTTCCATCCAGGATTGCCTAGGGCCTCCCAGCTGTCGTACTCTGCCGCAGCAGCGCGGTCGTAGGTCATCAGATTGAGGGCAGAGCTGCCACCGAGGACCTTGCCACGGTTGACGGGGAAGACGCGGTCATTGGCACCGGACTGTGGAACTGTTGTGAAATTCCAGTCGTACTTGGTCGCCAGGGTTGAACCTTTCATGCCGGGGATGTTGATCTTGGGCTCATCCCAAGCAGCGGGGCCAGCCTCGACGAGGAGGATACTGGATGAGGGTAGGCCTTCACTCAGTCGAGCAGCAACAGCCACTCCCGCAGTGCCGCCTCCGACAACGATCTGTCAGCCACAAGTATTAGCCAGATGTGTCACATTTTCCACCTGCGTCTCAGATGCAGATGCTGCAGGTGGACCATGACAAGTTTGGACTCACATAATCGTATGCCTGCTGCTGAGGCCGGGCCGCGAGAGCAGCCACAGAGAAGCCAACCCACAAATACGACTTGACAAGCATGGCTGCAACCAAAGAGGGGTTGATCCGGCGATGGAAAAGTTTATTCAAGACTTGCCTGTCGTGGGGGCGAAGAGAGAAGATGTGGAAGAACCACGTATTTGTAACGGGTTGCGGAACCCCTGCTGAGTCTGTGGTTCATCCGGCCCCGTCCGGCATCAGGTCTCCTCTGGGGAGCTGGAAGGTTCCGACGCCGCATGCTGGGGAAATTGGATCCTGTTAGTTGACCGTTGGCGGATGATGCACTTGTGCCTTGACGTGAGGCCACGAGCGGGACGAGTGCCAGACTGGATCAAATAGGGGTAAGGAAGCCAAGGCACCTTCCTTTCGTATCTGCAAGGCCCGGCGGATTAGTTCTTTTGGGTTTGGGACGGGCCGTCACGGCGAATCAAGATCCCTGTCGAAAGCTTCTTGACATTGATAGCAACCAGCACTATGTTGCATTCTATGCTAACCGTTGCAAACCTTATTCCTCGCTTCGAGATCCCTGTCAGCAAGAAAATGCCTCTGACGCGGCCAGATCATTCATTGATGGGATGAACCTATGCACGAGCCATGTAGGATAGACATCTCATTTGATCCCTTCACTACAAGTCCCAGATAAAGTAGATATAGCAATACCTGTGAACGTGAAAGCTCAAGTGATTGGTAAGCCCTTTCCGCAGAGAGACTCTCCGGACAATCCAAGCATGCCCACAGAGGCTGCCACAGAGGGTATCACTAAACCCCCTGCATTTAGTCCGCAAGCAAGGGCCCTTGCCCTTGCAGAGAGCGCCCGACGAGCACTCAGATAGCAATTCTCCCCCGCAATCAGTCGGGACGGCCGCGGCTGCAGAATTGTCCCAGATGTCAGACACTAGCCCTATTGCTATTGCCTCATAGGGTGGAGGAGGAGACATCTTGATGGCTGGGGGAAAACATGGCTAGGTCGGTATCGCCGCTGACTGTTCAGATGCCTTTTTTGGCCTGGCACTTTGTTTTCCGTTTTGTAATATGTGGCGTGTGGGTGGGATAGGTGCGCACTCTTACTTAACTACAACATTGACTCGGCATTGTTGGTCTCTTCCTTTCTTATTCCCTCTTCTGCGATCTTTTGGTACTTCCTGCACTCACTACAGTACGCATGTCGGCTGTAACACCCCCAGATCCACTGCCGCCGGACGAAAATGTTGGTCCCATCCTGCTCGGAGTCTCTAGTGCGCTGATCGCGCTTGTCATCGTCACGACAGGCTTGCGCGTCTGGGTACGATCAGCCCTACGATGTCTAGAATGGGACGACTACACCATAATCATTGTCACCTTTCTCGGAATCGCTCGATATGCAACCCAGGTCGTTCAGGTCAGCATAGGAAACGGCCGACACAGATGGTACATCCCCGCCGAGAATTACGTACGGAACAATATGCTTGGATGGGTCGCCCAGATTCTGCTCTTCGCCAGCATCTGTTTGCTCAAAGTTTCCATTCTGCTGCTACTGCTGCGGATCAAGAACTCGAGGGGGTTGAAATGGTCCGCTTGGGCTGTCATGGCGGGCTTGGTCATCACCAACTTCGGATGCATCATTATTCTTCTCGCTGAATGCGATCCCGTAGAAGCGTACTGGACGGGTTCTGGGAAGTGCTGGGATCCACGGGTTCGCATCTACGCCATCTATTTGACCATCGGTATATCTCACGTCGAGAGACAGACTGATAGAAGGCTGACCCATACTACCCAGCATACTCCATCGTCACCGACATCATCTGCTCTCTGCTACCCATGCTCGTCATCTGGAAGGTCCGGCTTCCTTTGAAGACGAAGATCTCCGTTTGGGCCTTGATGAGCCTTGGTTTAATGTAGGTCCCTGCATGGCGGCACGGTCCAGCCTCGAATTCACTGACATGCATGATCGACAGCGCTACCGGCTTTGGCATTGCCCGTGCAGCATCTCTGGGCATTAAAACATCAGACCTCAGTTGTAAGCTGGAAACCTTTTGCGTTTCGATATAGTTAATGCTAACAGCCAACTTCTCCTAGGGGTTTATGCCATCACCGCGATCTGGTCCAACCTCGAGCTATACCTTGGCATCGTTGGCGCCAACCTCGCCCTTAGTCGATCGATATACGGATACTTCTTCAACAAGAACAAGTCCAATGTGGCGTCTTCATACGCCCAATCTGGGTCCAACTTGGCGTATGTCAACAGCGGGTTCCGCCACGATACCTTCCCCCGATCGCCACGAGCACCATCCCCATCACGAAGCGACAATAGTGATATACCTCTAGAGCCCAGAACTAAGATGCAAAGCAATATCTGGGTTAGGGATGAGCCTAGTAAAGAGTCCATTGGAAGAGCTACTTGACTGGATAGAAAGATAAGGCAGGCCTAAAAGAAGGTCACTGCAAAGGCTAATGCATCCTCTTGAACGTTATACTGGTTATATTCATACTTCACTATTGGGTGACTGGGGGTGCTGCTTCACCATTCACTCCATGGACCGTGTGATCGACAGGTAGAGTAAAGCATGGTTACCTATTGTAGCCTTTCGTCCTAGAGTTGCGGACCTTGCCTGGTTGTGAGTTGAGGCTGGAATACCAATCCTAGTGCTCATTGCCCAAATGACAACGTTCGCCGCTGTTCAAACAGTAGCCTATGGAACTCTTGCTCCTATCAACAAAAGCGTTGTTCTGTCACAGCCGACCGACAGCTCGTGTGCCAAGGAATCCCTGTCGCTCTTCTGTAATCTGCTCAACGGGGAATAACCATTGTAGCTAGTACCGCTCCCCGGCCCTGAGAAGCCAAGGGAACCCCTGAACCGCCGTGGATTTCAATAGCATAGTCAAGTTCCCCTACGTTGAGGCGGGCTCATGGAGTAATAGTTATGATGATCACCTGGTGAGATTGAAGAATGATTTTGAAGATCACAAGCACTGGAATGAAACGCTCAGGGTCAAAGACAATCGAAAACTAATGTTAAGATAAAAGAACGTATCCTCTCCAAAACGCAGATAATAAACCATAGAAAATAACGACAAGTGCCTCCAGCCTCCAGCGCCTCAACCGCACGTATCGTTCTCATTCAACATCAGGATACGCAAACTCATTTGTCCCTTCACATGCTGCCATTGACTTGGCCACTCGAGGCCCCCTATGTAGGACAAGTAGTCTTTAATCTTCACGAAGTATCTTCATCTTAGCATCTCCCGCCATCGCAGCCTCCTGCTTCATCTTTATGTGTTCGATTTGAGCCAACTCCTCAAACTTCCTCTTGACATCATTGCGTGGGACGGGGGCCTTGGCAAGGCCGATACTGGCTAGAGCCCCCCAGAAGAGGGCGTAGATGAAGTAGAACAGGTTGATGGTGCCCAGGTAGATTACGGGGACGACGACCATGGGAATGTTGCCAAAGAGGCCCGATCGGCGAGAAATGGTTTCCCACAGCTCGCCTGTGAGGATCTCAGCGGCACCGTCAAACTTCCAGGGCCCAACCAGACGGAACTTGGCGTTGAAGTTGGCACCGCCGGCCCAGATGTAGGGGAGTCTCCAGCCGCGGGGTGTGTGGAGGGAGATACGGAGGATATCGGTGAAGGAAGGGGCCATGTCCATGTCCTTGGCGAGCTGGTAGGCATAGCTGTCGTGCTCGACGCCGTAGGAGACACGGGCGCTGGGAGCGTGGATCACCCGGTAGTGCCACTCGTCATCCTTGAGGAGCGGACGGGGTATGCGGCCCAGGAGATGGGTTGCGAAAAGCATAGACTGCATTTCGGCGAGGGGAGGAATGGCACCAAAGCCAGGGCGCACGAAGCCGATGAAGCCGATGGTAGGGTCGCTGGAGGACCAGACCTGGCGGACATCAGCATCATGGGAGACGGGGTAAGGACGGCGGCCGGCATTGTGCTCGGTGTTGAGGAAGGGGAAGTGGGGGACATAACCAGTTGCAAAGATGATCATATCGGGCTTGACGATGGACTCCCTGATGCGCCTAGCCTCTGGGCGGCCGTTATCAGGGAAATGGGCGACGCCGTCTGGCGTGATGTGAGAGGGAAAAGGAGCAACGTCGATGGTGCGTTTGGCCGGGATGATTGCCGTGTTGAAGAAGAACCGGCGGATACGGGTAGCCAATGTCCACTTGGCCGGGCGCCATGGCGTGGAGACATTGTTCTGGATGCGCTGCCAAGCCTTGTTCCAGAATACTGGGATGGTATTAGATATATCCTTACAATCAAAAGTAGCACCAAGTTGACTTACATCGCGAGGCGTGGAAACGCTCACTGAAGATCTGACCAACATACTGATCGACACCATATTTCGAACCGCCACAGATCCAGCATCCGGCAGGCAGAGCAAGGAAGTGGTAATAATCCCAAATAATCATGGTGTCTCTGACCATGGGATGGACATACATGGTGTCGAAAAGAGTGAGTTGGCTAACATCGATGGGTAATTGGGGTGTATCGTAGTCTTGGTCTCCACGCAGCCATGGCAGGAATCGCTGCCCTGGAGCGCGCTTAGGAGCACCTATCCAGCCATCGCGATGACAGAGAACAACTCTCTCAGTAGGGGAGGTGATGGCGAGATAGCACATATCGCAACCCGTCTCACCACTACCAAGGACCATGACGGTCTTGCCAGTTCCAAATTGCTCACGCTTCTTAAAGTCTTGTGAGTGCAGCACTTTGGGGACATTCTCGATGCCAGGAATATCTGGGATATGAGCTTTGGAGTGGACACCCGAGCATACAGCGATGGCATCACACTCCCATTCGATCTCCTTACCATCGGGTCCCATGTAACTGACGACATGTTCGCTAACATCTCCTCTCCTGACGCCCGTGACGCGGGTGTTGAGGTGGATGTATGGCCACAAGTTGAAGTGTGTAGTGTATTCCTCTAGATACTCCCGGTACCGCCCGGAAGAGAGGAAGTCACCGTCTTCGGGACGAGGACGGAAGTCAGAGAAGCTGGTCAGGAACTTTGAGGAGACGAGCTCGGCATCCTCATATACGTGATGCAGGAAAACACCGCCAAGATTGTCGTAGGACTCAAAGAGCTTAAGCTCAAAGGGTTCCGCTGATGGGAAATACTGATGGGCGGTTGCTAGTGTTTTGAGCTGGACGAGGCCAGAAGGGCCGCCTCCAATAACAGCAACGCGCATGTTGCAAATTTGGAAAAGTATACGCAAAGAATAATGAATGCTGCTGAGGAGGGTTTCGCCACTCTCCTTGACGGCTGAGGTTCTCTGGTTCTTCTAGAAGTTCGAGACCAACAAAAGACGAGTAAGGGGCATGAAGGCTTGAACCATCCTGTCGGTACCAAGGCGACCTCTTATCTACCTCAATACAGTTCTTTAGCTCCATATTACTCTACGTAAGTCCCCGTAAGATTTCGGACTGATTGGCGCAAAGTGAGGGGATGAATGAATGAGAAGAGGGGCGCAGGGAGACGTGATATCTTGGAAAGAAGTAGGCGAGTGTCCATTGCATGGTTAGTTTGAGCCCGTATATGTAGCTAAGGACATTAGTTTTGCTCGTCAAGATGGAGTCGTCCTCTCTGGAAGAGCAAAACGCACATGCATACATACACAAACCCGCTTACAGGCATCCTTCAGCATGTCTGCAGTTGTATCGTTGCATTCGCTGCAACCCCACCATTACCCGCAAACAACGCACCAAGGAAAAGGTGCAGACTAATCCACGCTTGACAGGTGTCTCTCTCCCACTCGCTCGGATATGCGGGACATGCGGGATATACGCTGCTATGGATGTCGGTGTTGTGGGCCATGGCGCATCGGGACGCTTCGGCTCGTCAATAGTGCTGATGCAATCATGCTGCATGTGATGAACACGTCACACAGGATCTGACATCTCAACTGGAACTCTTGCAATACCGAGGCTAGAGCGAGTAACATCCCCTCACCCTATCTTAATTTTCACCCTACGCTGTGAGATTGGTAATACGCTGCCACTGGCCTGCATTCGAATGTAGTATATATCCTGGCTTGTTTTCCATATCCCCCAAAGTTGCGGAGCACCGCGATTGAGGCTTCCCAGAACAGAACTATACTTCCCCTACCATCGAAACACAGGAGATTCCACGCCAAGAAAAAGGATATGGTTCTTTAGTTCCAATCATTTACTACCTGCTACAGGGTTGATACGCCAATTGGTGCTTGCCTATCATCTCTGCCAAGTCTGCTGCGACATGTCGAGAGCAGTGTCTTCTCGATCCTGTACTTTCTTCTAATGGGGACTCAACAATAATCATTTTCTGTTGAACCAAATCGACGAATTCGCGTAGAAAGTCGTTGCAGCTGTGGTGACACCGTAGCTCTTCAATGAACTGAAACACCCCATGGGATGTTAGATGGGCTCTAAATATGCATTTTGGGACATACTGACTTTAGAGACCACGTCTTTGACTCGAGCTTCTTCTGGTTTGCCTGTATTTGTGTTGTACCGGATCATGAAGAATGTATCGGTGCTGAATGGATCTAGTCTCTCCTGCCAGTGAACAGGATCGACATCCCCGCGACGCAATGCAAACTCATTTACATACTCCTTGGCACCTAGCCACCACGTAATGAACTCAAGGTACACACAGCCAAGAGCCCAAATATCATAAGAGGGACTAATCAGCCCGCCGTTAACCGAGAAGTCGATCTCTGGCGCACGATACGTAGGCGAGTTTGGGGTACAGCCCCTCCGCGCTTTATTCACCGCTGGCTTTGTGCTGAACTCTGCGATCCCAAAGTCGGTGATCTTGAGAGTTCCCATTCTTTTATGGGCCGAGGATCTGAGACCAGGGAACCAAAGTATGTTTTCAGGCTTGATGTCGCCATGTCGACCGAATAGTTGGCAAACCTCCTTGTTGTCGCCAGTGGGGAACTCTATATAGGTGGGAGAGCTTGGGTCGAGCAGTGATTTGAAAGATTCCGTGGAATAGCGGTGAACATAGGAAAGACCGTCTGCTATCCCCTGACACTGCTCAGACAACCAAACAAGGTTGTCTTTATGTTCTCCGGGTGAGGGGCTTGGGTTGACTTGCATCCAATATTGATACAAATCATATTCTGCCCAAGGAAAAATTAGGTTAAATCCTCCATGTTGTTCATAGGCAGCCAGAAGAGAGATGAGATGTTTGTGTTTATCATTGCTGAATCTCCTTAGGACATTGACCTCTCTCTTGAACTCGCGAAGATCACGTGAAAATAGTTGTTTGATGGCAAATGCTTGGATGGGGGCCTAGAGGATGTGTAAACATAGATGGACGATGGTAATAGTAGATGGACGATGGTAATAATAGGGAAAGAAGGGATGGTAGCAACTTACGTTGGCGTTTTTCAAAGTGTGATGATCGGAATGAATTTCGGCTTTGTAAACTTGGCCAAACCCACCCTCCGCATGAAGCTTCTCCCAAGAAGTGAAAGGAAGAATCTCACTGTCATGAAAACAATGATGAGGCACGAGCTTTTCCTTACCAGAACTTGAAGCAAAGGATGGGGCCAGCACTGTCCACTGCCACTCCAAGAACTTGTTGAAAGTGACCTTTCTCCAGCCTTTGAGGCCACTGGGAGAGATATCCTTCGCTTTGTTTGGCTGAAGTACCCAGGATGCAACACTGTCTGTCCTCTTCACCAAAGCGAGGGGCAAATCAGTGTCACATATGCCCTCTTGCAAGAATGACTTAATCTTGGCCTGTCGGTTCATCAAAACCAAAATGGCTAGTATTTTCTTGTACGATCGGTTCTCTGGCGGCGTGTATTCCCCGCACCCACTCCCAACGAGCGTGTCTCTCGAAACTGTTGTCGAGTCACCTGCAGCTGTTCCGCAAATATCCTGTGCTTGCGCTTTCACTTCGTTTTGCTTGTTGCTGAAGCGTAACTTTCTGCATCTCATGAGCTCTTCCTCAATCGCCTCCAGGTGGAGGAGTTCGGCAAGCTTTCCGTCGGGGATAAACCCCTTGTCTTGACCCGGTACTCCGTAAGACGGTGGCTGACCATGACAGTATACAGGCGGTCTTGAAGACGACTTTGAGGCGGCCTCTTTGTGATAGTCTTGGAGACCCTTTGCCTGACCTCCGCGGTTACGCTCAGCACTCTAGGCGAACGCAGCTTGCTACTAATTTCCTTGATCTTTCCCCTTATCTAGTCAAACCAACATGTTAGCACACTGTTAGATGATTGGCTGGACATTAAATTTACCCTCGTTGGTGAGTTTGCATGAACCATGGTGCTTGTCATGGTTGGATCGTTGATTGGATCGTTCTGCTGGCTTGTTCCATGCAGAGACGATTGGTCACGCCCTTCCCGGAGCCAGCTGCCCCGGAATTTGCCAGTGATAGAACTGAGCAGTAATCCTTCAGTTTTTGACCTTTGCTTATGCATATCCGCGCTCTCAAGAGCAACGCGGTTCGAGTGGGAAGGTAACAGGGCTGGATGGCTGTGCCTTTTCGTGTTATGCTCTGTTTGGTAGTGAGCCTCGTGTTGCCCCTTAGAGGCCTCACCGTTGGCGGGTGACATGGCACTCTTGGACATGGTCGGTCCGATCTTTACGTTAGTGGAAAAACAATGATTGAGAAGGTAAACGAACAAGCCGGGCGCGATGGCCAAGTCACTCCATATTTCTAATTACAATTACAATATTTTTGGGGCTGTTTTCAACTACCGACCTCAATCAGGCTCTGGAAGCTTTATTGACTGCTAAGCGCCCATGCCTCCCTCCCACAATTGTGGAGGCTCCACCATTGTGGGAGTTATGTGGTTGAAGCTGACCTCCTGACGACTCTTGGCTTCCCAAGGCGGACTGGCCAGGGTGGCTGAGGCCCCTTGACCAATGTGTGGCATCCCATGTCTCAAGCCCAAGTCCTGCTTATCAGCTCCTGCATATCTGATGGTGGCTGTGGTCTCATTACAGCATTCAAAAGGTGTCGACTGCCGTGGAGATTCCCACTGTCTCCCCTCTTCTGAAGTTTCCTTGCCACACTCCAGATTGTCCCTTCAGGTTTCATCGCCCAACATGGTACTCCGACTCTTTCGTGCTCTGCGAAGACACACGGGACGGTTATTACCGTCATCAAGAACAGAACCATTGTCCCCTCAAGACATCCGAGTCAGTAACGTGGACCCAGATAAGCTGGCACGGAAACTGAGCGACACGTTCGAGGCTGGCACCTTCAAGGTCGATGTGAGGCAACCCTTCTCTCATTTACAGGGGTCATTTTATTTTGGGATAGCGTTCTGACACCAATTCAGCTGATCCACAACCGATACATAATCCATGCCTCGCGACATCTCTCGGATGTAAGACGATCGAAATAGCACGCCCAATCAACGCAATACTTATCGTTGCTTAGGAAGAGATTAATAGTTGTTGATAGCATTCATGCTAGCCAGGGACAATCAAGACCATTACAACAGTTTGGCAGACTGGTGATATGACACCACTCTTGCCATCTAAGTCACCAGGTCACCAGGGCTGGAAAGACATGCATGAGAATTCCCTCGCTAAATGGACGTGGGCAACATGGAGCGGGCCGACCGGGTGGGCAGTGGAACCGGGGGGCAATATGCAGATTTCTCTACCAACCAGGCTTCAACGATGCGCATTCAGCTTCCAGCCGCTTCCGCCACACCGTGTGATGGACCTTGTGATGGCGTAGTTGATAGGCGGACCATCATTCTACAGCAAAGATGCAGCTCAGCCTGCTTCTTATGCTGCACGGTTCGACCAACTTTCTAGGCATTGAAGAGGAGATGAAGGCGGGCCAAGAGAATCAGGCTCGGGTTAAAAGTGTTGGAGAAGCCCGAATGCCAGTGAAGAGACCGCCTGGCCAGGGTAAACCCTTTTTAAAGTAAGGCTCAATGCCGCTAGAAGGTTATTTTTGTAAACACCCCTTTCTTTCGAGGTAATCTCCATCTCATTATCCCTTATTGGCTTCTTGCGGTTGACCCCGTCGTTCTTGGCATCGGGCTCTGTCTCCCTCCAACCGGCACACTCCGCTTTGCCCAGTATGAGTGCGGCCGCTCCCCCACGAGGCCGGAAGCACAAGAAAAAGGCGTTGTCCGATTTTATCTTGGACACTTTCGTCAAGAGCGAGTTCGATAAGCAACGCTCGTTCTCGCCTAAAGGCAGTATCGACAAGCACCTCACGGCGGTATCCATCAACAAAGCCTTGCAGGTCAAAGGCTCGCAAGCCCCAGTGGACGAGCTTGTTGAGTTTGTCCTTAATAAAGCCAAAAGAACATTTGCTATTGCACTTAGCATTGGGTTGACCGGCGAGAGACTTCGAAAAGCTATGGAGTTTTTCAAGAGCCACAACATGATGGACGATGGCTTACCTTTTGTTGAAACGCGATGGGAAGAACCGCCCGAGGGGTACTTGGAGCGAAATGAACACGCCGATATTTCATCTCAAAGCTACGATAGTGCCGATGCTGGCTATGAAGATGGTGACGACTACAGCAGTTCTGATGGAGAGGACGACGAGGACCCCTGGCCAAGGATCAATATCGATCAATTTTGCAGGAGACAGTGGGCATTTTGTGCTCCTGTATTCTCCACTGGAAAGTTCAATCACGATCTCAAGCCAGATGCAGTGCTGCCCTTTACCAGAAAGGACAATGTCCCGGTGGCTCGCGGATCTTTTGGCTGTGTGTTCAAGTGCGAGGTTCACAGGTCTCACCTCATTACAGACAGCTCGGTAAGTGTTGGAAGCTAATTCTCGAATCTACGAGCTCGCTGACGCTTGTGTATAAAGGATTCAAACCACCCTGAGTTCGTTGCTGTTAAAGAGGTACAGCGTGATAGCCACCAAGACCGAAACAAGATGGTCCGCGCCTGGGAAAACGAGGCAAAAGTCCTTCGAGGTATGAACTCGCTCAACCAGAAACACATCGTCAGATTCATCACGGCATTCCGGTGAGGTGAAAACGACCACTATTTGATGTTTGAGTGGGCAAATGGTGGTAACCTGAGGAACTTGTGGCAGAATTTTCGCCGCCCTGCCTTGACCGGCAACCTTGTGAAGGAGACGATGCTTCAACTTTGTGGCCTTGCGCAGGCCATCGAAAAGGCCCATTGCCCTGACGCTGAGCGCGGTCGGACTTACCGCCATGGCGACCTGAAGCCTGAGAACATACTCTGGTTCAAGGATGAGAGTGGTGATGCGAACAAGCTTGGTACGCTCAAGATAGGTGATTGGGGCCTTGCCAAAGGGCATGAGATTGTTACCGAGCTGCGAACCAAAAGACTACGACCGAATATGGGACACGGCGATATGAACTTCCTGAAGAGCTCACTGGTGATAGGACCAGCCTTAAGACATCGATGCCATCGGGGAAGATTGCTAATCGTCGCTCTCGTCTCTATGACATCTGGGCAATGGGTTGCATTCCCTTGGAGTTCTTGGTTTGGCTCTTGTATGGTCTCGATGGGCTAAACAAGTTCAACAAGGCTATCGAAACACAACTTGCAGAACCATCGCCCTTCTATGAGTTTGTGCGTGACGACAACGGCGAGCCGAAGGCAAAGGTTCACAAAAGGTAGAGCAGTGGATAGACCACATGGCCAAGGATGCGGCTTGCGCGGTTGGGACCACAGCCCTGGGAAATCTCCTGGAGCTCATCAGGAATCGGCTCCTGGTGGGAAAGCTGCCAGAAAGACTAGGGACGTCACCCAATATATCACCAACGATCAATCTGGCCAAGTTTGATCTTCCCGATGATGCCAACTTGCAAGATTCCGGCTCACACAAAAATTTGGCAAAGAACATCAGCGTCCCTGAGATCAATATCACCGATGCGGAGCCAAGCGGGCCTCCAGTGCCTCTGGAAAGCGAGTCAGGGCCTGTCATCAAACCACTTTCCAAAAGATGGGAGCGTGCTCTGGCAACCGACTTCCACAACGCGATGCTTGAGATCTCTGGTAAGGATGAAGATGCTACTTACTGGTTTACAAGCTTGCCAGGACCACCTCCTGATCAAAATTCCAGCGAGCGTCCCACAATGGCTCAAGACGACAATGTGTATCAGACCGAAGCCATGACGGTCGGAACAGACTGGCTAGCAAGAGAACAGCGGTCAGAAATCCCGTTGCAGCCTGCAGTACAGACCCCGGGCGCCAGAACAGAACGAGTCAGTGATCCCTTCACCTTCTACAATGATTCCAATAGGTCTTCCGTAGTCCAGCTTGCTGACATTGTTTAATTATCCTCAGATCGTAAGCGCTTACACTGTCGGTTATTGCAGCACACCATGAATGCTAACGTCGTGATTTCTCGCAAATGTAGGATGTAGGTTATGCCGTTGCTTGTTTATTGTTTCTACTTTTAAGCTAAGATAGTATTAGTATGTGAGTCGCTACTCGTTGTTTGCACATATCATTGCACATTCCTCGACACTTTCGTCTGGGCTAACCACGGCATCGAATTGCTTTCATAGAGGGTGAGTATTCTCGTTGACTAGAGCCTTCTTTGTCGTTTATTGACACATCAACCTCTAGCATGTGAGTACCATTTCTTGTTTGCGACCACATGTTCATTCAAGCCTAACTCTGATATACGTGTTAGACAGTGAGTCGATTCTTGCTATCAGCAGCCAACGACATCTCACTCCAATATAGAAAGTATGTGTCCTTTGCCCATCGCTCATCGCAAGAATGTTGCCGCTTACCATGCATCACGAAAAACTCGCAGCTCGGAAACGACTGGAACTTGATTATTGACAACGACTCTGCCAATTACGTGCTGTCCTCTACCAAGTCAAAGGTCCTACCCGCACCGAGTGCTTCAAGGCCCTCCAGGCTCTGCACAACATGCCAAATATTTCGAGACAATATTTGGAACCCCGCATTCGACATCTCATATTGTGTTGAAAGCTTAAAGGTGAACGCCAATTCTGACAGGTGTGACCTATGTAGGATGCTCTGGAAAGTCTGCAGGCAACGACAAGCTGTCAACGCCGCCAATGTGGGATTCCAGAGAGTTGGGTCATCCCTTACCGTAAACAACTGTGGGCCCCCGGTCATGTCCATATTTCGAAGCCCAGGTATGATTCAAACCCCCACCCCAATTTGGTCCTTGCATATTTTCCTGACAACTTCTATCATTGGAGATGATACTGATTAATCTTTGACCTAGGCCTTAAGACAAGGATCGACCAAGAGATTCAAATCGGTCTTCCATGCCTCCCGTCAGCCCGTGGCGAGGAATATCTCGAGATTATCAGAGGCTGGCTCGAGCTTTGCGACCATCAACACAAGGACTCGACTTGTCAGCACCCCAGTCTTAGCAGCTCTAGCGGCTCCAGCCAAAGCGGAGGACTACCAACGAGAGTGATTTCTGTGGGAACCAGGGGCGATCACACAGTTAAACTCTTGGAAACAACTCCCGGAGACACAGGTGAATGGGTGGCTTTGTCTCACCAATGGGGCAAAGGGCGCCAATTCTCCACGACCAAACAGAACCTCCGCGAGCATATCCAAGGCATTCACATGGACCAACTTCCTCCCACTTTCAGAGATGCTGTCACTGTGACCAGAGCATTGGGCCATTCATACCTCTGGGTCGATTCTCTCTGTGTCATTCAGGGGCCAGATGGAGATTTCGACCAAGAGGCAAAGCGAATGGAACAGGTGTACAGCGGTGCATACTGTGTTCTTGCGGCAACTCGGTCTCCTGGACACTACGCTGGCTTTCTGCATCCCCGGGAAGCAAATGACAGCGTTACCATGCAACCGCATGGAGACTCTGCGCCCTTCTATGTCCGCAAGACCATCGACGACTTTCAACATCACGTTTTAGAAGGCGGACTGAACCAGAGGGGTTGGGTTCTGCAAGAGCATGCTCTTGCTCGACGCACGGTATACTTTATTGACTACCAGACCTATTTCGAGTATGGCGATGGAGTGCCCTGACCAAGTGAGTGCCCATTTGACACAAGGGACTCGTAACAATTATGGCTAATGCTTGTCCAGTGACCTTGCTGCTTTCCTGGGCGACCCCAACTTTCCTCGCATAATTATGGGGGCAGACCAAGGCGAAAAGATTCTTCGGTACCAAGATCTGTACAAGAGATACTCTCGACTGGGCCTCTCAAACGCGCCTGATCGAGCGGTTGCCATCAACGGCCTCCAAGAGCGCATTCTCCATGCTCTTGGCGTCGAAGGAGGATTCGGTGTCTTTTTTGAAGACACAAAGGATGGTCGCGGCCGTGGACTCCTTCGGAGAAGCTTGCTTTGGTGCCGTGCCTCCGACACTGCCATCCTCTCTCGAATTCACGTACCAGAGCACCGAGCTGCCTCCAAGGCTCCTTCGTGGTCATGGATGGCGTACACCGGCGGTATTGACTATATCGCTCCCAAGTTTGGTGACATGGACTGGGAAGAGATTCAGTCGCCATGGGATGCCAAGTCAAGCTCGAGAGACGACATGTTGCTGGTTACCGCCGCACGGGACTACCAGCCTGATGACCAGAATGGCAAAATTGTGTTTGATGGCCCCGAGTCACCTCCCCAACTGGGTATGAAGTGTGTCGTGCTGGGGAAGCAGAAGGGAAGAAGACCAGTCAAAGACAAACTACACTATCTCTTGGTAGTCCAGGAAAGAGACGGCAGATATGAGCGAGTTGGAGCTGGATACTTGCCCGGAAGGTGCATTTCACCGAGGGCAACGAAGATTACGATTCACTAGGTAGCTCGCAGAGGCAGACATGGCGTGGTTGCATTGCATGACTGATTCTAAACTATTCGAACTTGAAGAATTCTGCCATCCAACTGCAGCTTCTCGAAAACTGGGTGCCGTCCACCATAACTCGCTTTTCGGAAGTGATCCTCTTCCCTTGGTGGATTCATTATCCTCTCTCCAACGTCGGACCCTTGGAGGCTGAGAAGGAATCCGAGGACCCAAGGCTGATCTACAGAGTTTGGCCCGAAGAGATGTCGCTTGATCCACTCGGAGGAGCATGATACCACAACCTCCCCAGGCTTGTATTGGCCTGGTGCCCTGACCCACCCTCTCTGCCGCAAAAGAAACATGTGTTTACGCCCCAGCCGATCTTGAGGGTCCCTACCTAACGAAATCGTGACACAGCCGTCGGATATATCAGCCCGCTCGCAGTGTGGGCGTATAAGATTGAGGTACGCCCCCTCGGTGTTTCCCCATGATTCAAATTTATCCCCGAACTCGTCATTTGTGAATTCGTCATTTGTGAATCCCAGTAGAAGGGGAAAAACTTCCTTGAGTTGAGGATCCTTTTGCATGCCGGGAAATAGTGCTCGTCCATAATAGCCAAGGTGAACTGTCTTGTCTGATCAAGAGAGTTGTGGAGCTTTGCGAGGTCGTAACATAGGTTTTGCTGGAGATCCGCGATCGGGATTCTTTCAGCCCATTTGTCTTGGCAGCGACGTAGAGAGGTACGGGGAGAACCTGAAAGGTCGCGAAACGAGCAAACTAAATGAGGACAAGTCGCTGTCAATGTAAACTCTTGTTGGCCTGCCGTGGGGCGCAAGACAAGATAGACGGGCGCCGTGGTATTGTCAAAAAGATAGACCTCGTCCTCGGCTTCCACTAGCGCATCGAGTCTGCTTCCACTCGCCAGTGAGATGTTGCCTTCGATACATGCTGTTTTTGCGCAGCAGAATTGGTACCATGTAAAATCTTCGTCTCCACTTGCCCCCACGAAGCGGTGAATGGCTGATAGTTTTGTCAGGTTGAGGGTCATGGCCCCTGAATCAGTGTCTACTGTCGCGTCTTGATACCAAAGCCTTCTGCTGATGTTTTTCGGCGGATCAGTGTCAGCAGTTGGATTGGGCATAAACCGGATATATATGGTTCTGCCAAGGACTAATTTCTCGGTTACGATCTTCACTATGCGGTCCCAGCTGGGGTTTTCTTCAGCCTCATTCCCGAAGAGTTTCTCCCGAGCCACAGGGTCCTTCCAGTTCGGCATCCACGAGGGGAAACCGGCTTCTGCATAAGCACCCGAGGCCTTGAGGAGTAGCTGAGAGGCTCCTTCATTGATGATATAGTGAGCAAAGAAGCCGATCGCAAGGTGCTGAAGAGAGATGGTGTAGCCTGGCTGCATTTGAATGCCACCTGGTTACAAGGTGTAAGGACCAAATATCGCGTAGAACTTGTCTCGGATGTCTGAACACTGGCTTCTCCAGGCTAAATATAACAGTTCAGGCATACTCTTTGGTACGAGTGAGCCTCGTGTTGCATGTTGAAACCAAGGGGCCCTTGTTTTTTCCCAAGACCAGGTGCAGCTTGTCAACCGATTCAAATGCTCTGTCAGTGAAGGATTCACCGAGAATAGGCTTTCCCCGATAGGGATGATGACCCGTGGCGCAAGAACGAGTTCTTGAAGAACCCATGCTCTGCTGAAGTACCTGCGCTTAAGAAGCGTCTGGATGGTAAGGCGGTCCGGAGGAGTTGTTGAGGTCTCTTTCGTTGGCCCGGAAATATGCAGGCTTTGGAGCTCGTGGAAATTATACCTTGTTGGAAAGGTCTTTGAGGTTTCGAATACTATGTCATCGCCCAGCCAAAGGACAACTTGGAAGGATTGAGAGTATATCTGACCCATCTTGGCAACTTGTTGCCCTCTCTCTCTTGTATCCTTCCGGTTGATGCATAATGCGTCGACCCAAACCATCCGCTCGCCCCGTGGTGGTCGTAGGTAGCAGAGCATGGCGCAACAGTTGCGAGTCTGGAGTAGGATATCACAGTGTTCGCCAATATAGACGGGGTAGCACCTGAAAACGAGATTATTAGACTCCTAGGTCCAAAAAAGTTATGACACGCATGCAAAAGAAGTGATACACCGGGAACAAGGAATGTCGTCTCAAACTTATAAGGTAGCATCTCCATCCTCACCTCCCCAGGTGTAGGAAACGGCCTCATATTCCGGGAACTCCCTATCTGAATAAGTTTCCAACATCAAATGAATCACATCTGTTGGAGGCTCATTCTCCCCAGCCACTAGGCGAATCAGGCGGAACTCGTCTGTTCCTAGAGTTCGATCATGGACATGCGATATCTGCCTTCCAGGACTTGAATCATCGCGTTGACAAGTCCCATCAGAGAGTTTAAGGCAGGCCAAAGAGTCTGATGTCTGGTGCTCCATCTCTCCAGACTCGGAGCCGCATCTATGGGGCTCAGTTCGTGTATATGTCACAATTGACGGCCAACTGAGATTGAGCTGTCCCAATGGCTCGTCCGGTGGGAGTGACGGGATGGGACTGGAAGGGTGCTCTGTGAGATCGCGTAGTAGCCGATGAGCGGAATTGCCGCAGGTTTGGCATTGGGGAATCGAGTCTTCCCCAACTTCGACGCGAGGGGAATCGCAGGATATTGCATGCCAGCGAGCCATTAGAATAATTTCTTGGGGCAGCTCTAGCAGAGGAGGAGCACCCGTGAGCTAGTGAACTGCACCGAGGTATGGTAGAAGCTGACGTTGAGGTGATCAGTCGGAGGCAGCCTGCCCGCACTTTGACTTGACAGCTGAACCCAGGCTGTGCTGATGGCACCTAATCGCATTTCTTTGCAGTTAATTGCATACCTACAAAACAGTGATATAGAGTCTATATCATTTATCCGAAGAACAGCTTCATGCACGCTTTGTCTTTCCGTACCCCAGCTCTGTAAGAGGGAGGTATGATCCCGCGTCGTGTCATGTCAGAGCGTTTTGTTCCAGCACAGGGCACAGCACATTCTAACGATTCAAGAAAACAAGACGACGTTTGAGTACTTATCCCCCAATAATCATGTCAGAGCTTCGTGGAACAAGAGTTAAAATATCTCAGTAGCTCTACCCGGTGAAGCCACGGTTACCGCCACGCGATCACTGTTGTTATCATCAACACCAGAGCCACAGAAGAGCAGCAAAATGAACGCAGCCCACGAGGGCAAAAAGAAACATACAACAGCGGGGATTCGCTGGTCATCACCGACCCAACTACTAATCCACCCCTTACTGGCTTAACTATGGGAGAGCGGACGGGATCCCGTGGTCTACAGTAGGTATGGTCGTATGTGACAGACAAAGCGAGCGCAAGGTCTATACCGGTGAGGGTAGGTCGAAGCTGCTATCATCTACGACCTCCGAGAGCACGTAGCTAGCTGTAATAAATGACGACTCTAAAAAGCACATAATTATACCGGGTGTGTGGCGTTGAGTTGGTGAATCGACAAGATCTCTCTCAGACTGCCAATGGCCCTGGCCAGACAAAGATACATGACAACCTACAGCAATGGCGAAGGGTAAAGCGAGTGCCATTGTGGAAGCCATTATCTCAAATTTTTTATCAAGAGCAAACCAAGATTACACCAAAGCAAATATAAAGAGGAGAAGAATGGGAGCACCAGGCCACGCACAGAGGGCATGGGTCCCACATGTACCATCCTTTAAGCATATTCTGTCAAGCCGGGGTTATTCAAGAATGCTATAAGGCCTCACTAAGTGTTAAATTGCTAGACGCATGTATTATAGTGGACATAATGAAGAGACCCTTGAGAGCTACACATGGCTGGAGCCATCATTGTTGGAATACCCAACAGCCTCCACGAAAGTGAAGGCGCAAAGCTAAAAGAACAGTGCCCAAGCGTTGTATGGCAATCAAAGTGAATAAAAAACTCGCTGAAGGTATACCATCCTTTGTCTTCGCAATCCAAAGAGCCACCGTATCGCATTCCCTAACCCACATACCCCAGGATATCATCCTCCGACTGGGTACCATAGACAGTCTTTGCCCGCTTTTTGTACATGCCTTGTGATAAATAAATACATTAAGAAGTCCTTCCCAAGTTCTGCCAGCATAAACAGCACGTAACTGGCTTTCCCTCCACATCCGTCTTTTTGGTCCTCATCGGACCACAATGCCTCTAAACTCTACCAGATCCAGACGATATCGGCTCAGGTCGATTCACAACTAGTCGATGACAATGACTTCTTTATCTTTGGGTATTTGGAATTTCTTTCGGCGCTTTGTTGGGGACTCTAGCCGCTCGTCGTCGATCCGATCACGCTTCTTGTTTACTTGGAGACGTGCGAACGGGCTTTCAAGGCCGATGCTTGTGGTATTTCTTGAGGAAGGCGCTGTCTGTTCGCTTCCTGCATCGGATGCCAATTCGACTGCATCCGTATAAACACTGCTGCTGGGTGAAGAGGGAGGTTCTGAGTCGTCGACCTCGACTGTGGGCGCGGCCTCTTCACCCGGCAGCATCACCAGCAGGCGACGCCGTATCTCGTCGATGGTGTCCTGTATTTGTGTTCCCAGGCGGCTCTCGGGATTAACAACGTAGAGGGTCTGCTCCAGGGTCGCCTGGCAGAGGGTGAGCTGGCTCTGCTCTCGCGTTGACCGTTGGGCTGGCGAGAGCTGAGCAAAAGCCGCGTGGGCGTTGCGCCTAAGCGACGGGCGGTAATATGGAAATGAGCAGCTCATGACCTTGCGATGGCGTCTAATATCGGTAATCTTGCGGTCTGTGTGCAGTGCACGTCGCGCTTGTTTGATAGGTACGCACGAGCTGTCAAGGTGGCGGTCTGATGTCGAGAGGGAAAATATTCACCAGCCAGTTTGCGACAGACAACTCACCGCGCTTCAAGGTGACTGACCAATGACCGGGCCTTGTTTCGCAATCGCTGCCTGTTCGGTTTCAATGCTGAACAAGGAGTCGTGTTGCGCAAGAAAACCAGAACAGTTGTTGCAAAACAATAGATAACCCTTTCCTTCTTTGACCCCTATTTCTCGGGACGCTGCGGATGATTCCAGAGGGACAAAAAGACCCAGCAATCCAACCGGCATTGTTTTCGCGTACGTACCCGTCGCCTCTTTGTTTGAAGCCAGCGGTGATGATGGCGGGACAGGGATTATTTCGCTGTGTTTTGGCGGGGAACAGTCGCAATCACAGTGGACCACGCGAATACGTAAACACATGTGAATGGACGACACGGCACATGATGTCACTAGCTTGTTACACTTTTGGTGCCCAAGGTGAGTCACTTTTGTGACACCTCCCTGTAGCTACCCTGAAGTTTCAGAGTGAAGACAAGGCAGTTTCTTGCCCAATTGCAAGTTGAACAAGCAGAATCCTTTCTTTGCCTTCTCTTTCTAGAGTCTTTCCTCTCAGTATACCCTACTGAAGAACATGATCCAGCTCACCTCCGCAGGTTAACTTGTGCAATCGACACCCCCGCATTTTCAAGATTCAGAGTTTGTTTCGGGCGGGGACTCAAAATTCACGATTCAGGTGGGGTAGCGGAATGGACACTCCATCTGTCGAGCAATGGTCCGCGCAAACTTTTCTATCTAGGCAGGAGTTAATTCGAACGTTCAGGTTTCTATTAGATTTACTGGTCTTCTGACCATGTAAACGTTCATTCCTACTGCGTGCTCATGGTACTCTTTTCCAAGCGGCCACCCGTCTCACGGCCACTCTCTAAGCCCCAGGAGCTGGAGGATGTCGTCATGAAGAGACGTGTTTGCAGCACGGGCACTTACCAGACCTTGACCACCTCGTTATTGAGTAAAAATGTGATAGATCTGATGTTGAGGATTAATTAGATCGCGAAACTGGAACTGCAAGGCTAGGACACCTGGTTCGATCAGTGTTTTTTTCTTCCACGCGTAGCCCTTTTCTGGTCACTTTCTCACCGTCCTCAGCAACTATCGCGCCCACAACCTACGAAGTCACAAAGAACCCATCCAGAACCGTGCAGACTGTGAAATCCACGGCCATTGCTGCACACTTGGTATGCTCCAATAGTTCCAATACTCTGCAGCTTGCACCTTGAGTGCCTTTTCTGTTCATTTATTGGACATCGCCTTTTTTACTGGCAATGTTACTGACGATTTTAATTCTAGATCATCACCAGAAACTGTCCCGGTCGCTCTCACTTCAATGCATACATACCCTCGACGACATTGGGACACCATGGCAGATAGCCACGTTAGAGAACTGGCCCAAGAAAGCGACACTGAGGAGGGGCACCGGCGAACTGGCCTGAGGTTAGCGGATCGCCTTGCCACACTTGACTTAGCTAATGAGGACCTCGAACGAGTCCTTAGCAAAGCTAAAGCCATGTTTGCAGGCGCTGAAGCGGCGATAGAAGAGGCACGACTACAAAAATCAGGCCATCGCCAGACAGGGGGCATTTAATATCTACCGTTATGGAGCCCTCCGCACGCACCTCTTGGATGTTTTTCCAGAGGGTCATCCAACATACTTTCAAGACTTGACCAAAGGGTATACGGAGCGTCGGGATGCCATTGCTCTTCGCATTGAGCATATGGTCGCTGAGAAAACGAAACTCTGTCACAACAAAGCGAGGCGCTGAAGAATGGCAACAAGGCTGGAAGCTGTTACTCAGCCTGCCTCGAAATGAAGAAGGGTAGGATCCTACAAAAGGAGCCTATGCTGTCACAGGAGGAAGGCGACGGAGTTTGCCCCCAGGCCGAAAAGAATTGCACTGTAGACATTGACAAGTTGGTTCAGCTAGATGAGGAGTGATATGAACTATTTGTCCAGCTGCTCGAAATCGAATAGCTTCAGCTGTGGCCTGAAAACTGGAAAACAAGGTCTTGTAATCACTAGGAGGATATGGCATACTTATTTTCATATTGTAGAGAATATCAACTCTTGTAGAAATTGATTGATGATGTATGTCTTGTCTTCTCTTCATGCCAATCAATGAATGGTGTGGCGGAAAATAATAATACAGGAGACTGAGCTGGTGCTTCTGGCTTGCGTAAACCAGTCTAATGAAGCCCGGTCCGTGATGAGCCATGATCTGAAGCAAAAAGAAGGGCAAAAAGAGCAATCATTTTAATAGGAACAGCCCGATGCGGGGGTCGAACCCGCAACCTTGAGATCGCGTACTCATTACCAGTGGTAATTTAAGAGTCTCACGCTCTACCGATTGAGCTAACCGGGCGTGACTCTGATTGGTCGAATCGCGATGCCCAATTTGCTTGTCAGCGCGGTGGCCGCGATGGTCTGCGTGGTGTTGAGACTACATTCAATTGTTGCCAGCGAGCTATACTCCGGTGTAAACCTGGATTTCAAGTCCTGGTCATATTGCTCTTGATCGTTTCAAGACTTTGGAACCCTCCTTTGAGCTGGCTGTGAGTGTCACAAAAGCTGTCACCCAGGTTCTCTAGTTTAAGAGCCTTCCTGATGCCATTTGGGTAAGAGAAGTCCTGGTAGTACGTGTATCATGCCGGTTGATGATACCGCGGGACACACATATGTCTTGAGCTATCTAGTCGCCCAAGTATAGGCGCGCAAAAAGCCTTTCTCTTGGCGATTTCATGTCTTGTCCGGCACGCGTTGCTGAATCGATCTCTCAGTATTTGCTATCACAGAAGTTATTGAGATATTATTTCTAACAAGATATACATGACAAATGCGAATACCCCATCTGCTGTTCTATCCTGAAGTAAAATTCCTTCACAACCCCTTCCGCATCCGAGACTTCGCGTGCAATGCGGTAGTAAAAATGACGACATGTCCTATCGAGGACAAACTCAACTAGCAGCCAGCCTAGACAGTAAGAACGTCAAAGTGATCAGTCGTGTTAAGGAAATGACCGACACCGTTGACCATGATCATTAGGCCATCCTGTTGGAGACCACCTCCGGGGATGTAAATCTTGTTTCCAACTGCAGCGGCGCTTGTTCCGTGGCGAGGTATTTGCATGGGCGCCAACTCCGTCCACCTTTGCGTCTCGACGTCAAATGCCTCCACGTTGTCAAACACACCCGTCGCAGCATGTCCGTTTGTCTCGCCGCCAAAAGTGTAGAGCTTTGCCCCAACAGCTGCGCCCGCAATACCCCCACGAGCAGTTGGCATGTGTGTCTTGCCCGTTTTCCAACCGGCAGTCAAGTTGTCGAGGTCAAGCATGAAGACATCGTCGCGAACATTAGTCTTCCCGAACCATCGGCCGCCGGTAATGTACAGGGTATTGCCCACGATGGCGCCGGCTGCGTGCTGTCGACCCTCAGGAATATTGGCTGCTACATTGACAAGGCGCTCCCATTTGCCAGACGTGGTGTTGAATGCGGTGACAGTAGTGACAGCGTCCTGATACGCGCCATCCAATATGGTCATGCCTCCAGCAACATAGATGAGCTCATGGTGGACCCCCACAATGGCACTTCCCCGTTCAGTGCCGGGAGGCATGGGCTCCAATTCAGTCCATGCATCAGTCTGTGGATCGTACACGTGAGACTCCCCCGAGGCAACCCACTCCGGCAAAGGCTTGGGAGGATTCGAGGTATCTACAAGACCGCCAAGGAGGTAGATCAAGCCATCTTTTGCGGCGACGTTGGGATGGTTTACTCGATATGGGGACGGAGCTCCAGTGCGCCAGGTGTTGGAAGGGATGTCGTAGAGGTGTAGCCAGTCGACAGTTGTGAAGCCGGTGAAGAGGGAGACATTGCCGATGGGCGTGACACCGCCAATGACAGCAATAGTGTTATCATTTACGGCGACGGTACTATGCTCTTGGCGGAGACGAGGGAGCTTGGCCAACGTGGTCCAATGCTGGCGGGGCTTGTCAAAAGATATCAGGGTAGCTGAGGCCAATCCGCTAGAAATGGCAAACAGGAGACAGGTTCGAAAGAAAGCCATTACGCCAATGATTGGTTTGTAATGCAAGGAAAATAGTATGATTGAGATAAGGCTGTTGGTGGTTTGGAGAGAGATATTGCTCCTTATAACCTACAATTAGAGACTACACTGGTACTTTGATCGCCCATCATCGCCATATGTCCGAATTGATGTAACGTCAGCACATGAGAGATGCCCGAGATTTAATTTAAACGTGTAATCGCTATACCAAGAATCTTGTCAGCTATGTAGCTAAGTAGTACGGGAGGAGGAGAACAATCCCTCCGTGAATCTCGGGACCTCTTGTTGAGGTCTCTACGATATTCTGGTTGGATATTCTTTTTGCAGAGTGAAAGCACACATAAACTGACTATCGACACTCACAAAGATGGCCTACCACAACTTCCTTACTTCATCGCTCTCACGATGGCGATGCGATCGCCATTCGTCGCATATGATCCGCCTCGGTCATTTCACGATTTCAGCCAATGACATCTCGCCTGGTCTCGGTGATTTCACCGTCCCAGCCAATAACCTCTTGTCACTAGGAAACTGTTGGATTGTGACCCTGTATTACGAAACCTCTGATCCAAAGATATCCTAGCCTTGGTCAGATAACATAAAACCCCTCTCGAGAAAAGAGGGGGGCCGGGGGGATCCTGCAGAATACAATCATCATCTTTGGTCTCCACAGTTGACCCTCTCTTGAAGNNGCCGTATTGGATCCATCAGAAACCTAATTGGCACTACCGGATATAAGAAACTCGTCGAGGCCATTTCATAGGCACCCACGAGTATTCTTCTTGAATACACCGCTCTCGACATCTTTCCACCTGTTCTTTGTCCTGCCTTCGCCTCTAATGACCGAGCACCCACCAAATTCCGCAAAGAACTGAAAAGGCCGAACCTCAATGTCCGCCCCAAGTGTCCCTCAAGACCCGCCAGCGAAGAAGCGCCGTAGACCGGCTCTCGCCTGCGAGCAATGCCGACGCCGAAAAGTCCGCTGTGACAGGACTTCTCCTTGCAACCAGTGCTCCAAGTCCGAGACTCCAGAGCAGTGCACATACGTCCCCATTCACGTGCCCAAGCAGAAGCGGGCCCCTCTCCGCGACCCTGCCACGTGGGCCCGGTGAGCATTCTCCCAGCACCGGCTCCGACGCCACCAGATAGCCAGTGCTCTACAGGGGACTCACTGCCGGTGCCGGCCTCTTCGACACCGGTGACGGTATCAGAGTCTGGAGTTTCAGATGTGCATGCTTTGGGACAAAGGTTTGAGGAAGTGGCCCTGGCAAACGGACACCCTCCAGGTTCAACTGGCGAGAGTATTATCAGCGAAGGTGACGAGGCTGCCAACACCACTGAAAGCATCCCCAAGACGAGATATTATGGCCGGAGTCACTGGATGAATGGACTGAGTCTTGTAAGCAACCCATCAACCCTGATCGTAGATGTTTACAGCTGACGAACTTGATAGCTCCCCGCGGGATTCGAGAGTCTTGTAAATCCCAAGTCTCCAACAGGCAATCTCCACTATCTTCTCAACCAATGCAAGATTATCGGTCGACGCATCAAAGAGTCTCGCCTCCAGTCTACATTATCGATCAACCCCGTCGCCTCTCTCGACATCCCACGGTCGACAGCCGACCGGCTACTGGATCTCTACGTCTCCAGTTTCGAGCCCGTGTTCCCTATTCTACATATGCCTAGCTTCATGGACGACTATAATCAGTACTGGAGAGACCCCAGCCAGGCGGCTACCTTCTTCCGAGTGCAACTCTAGCTCGTGCTTGCGCTGGGGGCCTGTTTGTTCGACGACACCTTCACCCTTCGCAATCAGGCTTCACGATGGGTGAACGAGGCCCAACTGTGGCTACTGACTCCACCGGAGAAGAGCAGAATGACCCTTCCCGGCGTACAAATCATGATACTCTTGACTCTCGCAAGGAGTGTCCGCGGCGCCGGACAGGACACGGTGTGGGTGCTGACTGGGCTGCTGTTACGAACGGCCATGTACATGGGCTTGCACCGCGACCCAAGCAAACTTGGAGATGGAAAAATGACCCCCTTCAAAGCCGAGATGAGACGACGACTGTGGTTAAGCATCCTGGGGCTGAACTTGCAGAGTGCATATGACGCAGGCGGTGCGCCCCTCATCTCCACGGATGACTACGATACACTGCCTCCGGCCAATTTGGACGACAAAAATCTTATTACTGAGCTAGAAGATTTATCACTTGATGGCCGTGTGGATGGGGGAAGTACACGTCTCTCGGTTGCTCTCGCTCTCGCACAATCACTTCCCCTCCGCCTCCAGATACTTTGGCACGCCAACAACTTTCGCGTACAAGACTCATATAGTGAGACGCTTCGGTTGAACTCAGAGCTTGTTCAAGCCTGTCATCAACTGTCACAGACTCTGAGGGGGCTTTCCCGTTCGCCCAATGGCACGCCAGTCACACCGTTCTATGCCTCACTGGCGGAACTACTAGCCTACCGGTGCTTCCACACGCTGCATCAGCTAGTTATCGTGCGCTCGCTGAGTGATCCAAAGTACTACTTCTCCCAAAAGATGTACATTGACGGGGCGCTCAAGATTGCACACATCTCAGGGCTGGTCGGGGCTCAAGGTGCAGACGAGAACAACGTGACCTGGTCATCTCCTATGACTACATTACACGGGAAAGGCGTTGCTGCTAACGAGTGGCTCTCATCTAATCATTCATCAGATGGAGTTCAAGCCTCAAGCGATAAGAACATAGACCTTCCAGATGCTCTATTCACCCGCCTCCTCACTAACGGTGCCGGCATGTTCCGTAACATCCCCATTCAAGCCACTCTTGGCATCATTCTTGAGTTCGTCAGTAAATGGGGAGGAAAATGCACGACTGGGAGGGCGTCTTCTAGGATTGGTTGTCTCCCCGGCATACACAGCACACGCGAAGCCGATTTTGCGGCTCTTACATGCTTCCTCAATGCGGTGCGCGGTTGGACCCTTCGCCGCATTCGTTTGGGTGAAGTCAGTATCAAGGGCCACTACTTCTTGACTTGCTATTTACGGCATGTGTCTGCGATAGAGGACGACATTGGCAAGGATCTCATGGCGGAGAGTGTTGTGGCGGGGGCGGTCGAGGCAGCGGAGGTATGCTTGCGAGAGCTGAAGTCTATGGCTGAAGCACAGGAGTTGTCGTTGGAAATGTCCCTGGATAAGGGCTCCAGATGGACTCCTAGGCCTGAGAGCACAACGTTTCTCGACCCAGGTCTAAATGTATCCGAGTTTGGTGACGGGAGTGTTGACGCTATGGATATGGCTTGGATGGGTGGATGGCTCCTGGATGGCATGACGGAATTCGCCAACTTCTCTTGGGGCATTAACACAGATACAATGTCTCATGCACCGTATGCTTGAATAAATGACGGGACCAATTTTTACAGCTCTTTCATCCGTGGGCCTAGTGTCTAGCACATAAACGCATAGTGGCGACAGGGCAGACCATATAGGAGTTCCTGCGCATACATTATATTCTCCAAAGACTTTTTCTTTGTTGCTGTGTCCAATGCCCTATTTTATTGGCAAGTTTCATGATCATCAGCAATCGCTTTCCTAACACCCCGCTGGCATTACCAAGAAGCGCCTCGTGGAGTGGCACAACCAATCTACACATCGAGAAGGGCACAGCTGAACACTTCGAGGGCCGCCCCCATTCCAGTTCGACGCCAACAAGGACGCCACGGCCTAAGATGATATTTACAGGGACATTTAAAACGCACCCACATTCTAAAAACGAGACGTTCCCCTCGGTGATTTTTTTTCGGGTTCTCTGCCCTTGACATCCCCTCGAGATGACTGACTCGCAACCCGCGTCCCTTCCCGATGGTGATCGAATCGGTTACCACATTACGGATGGTACAGGTATTACTTCCAAGACCTTAAGTGAGGGATCCAAAGGGATATATTTACCAGAACTGCAGTTGGTACAGTCTCTTGCCCTCCCTCCCAACCGACCTTTTATACGGGCATCACCTTCTCCGGCAATGACGATACCACATTTGCGCGGTGCGGCGGAGGCTCTAGTTCAGTGAGAATGTTCACTCTATGCAATGCCCCTCGGGCGTACTATCATACGCCAGATGGAGAGGATGATGGTAGACTGGGTTGGGAGGTTTGGCATAGGTCTTTGTATTACCACCCTATGGCACATGTGCTAAAAAGACAATATAGTGAAGGCAGCCATTGCATGGAAATAAGTATATACGATTTTTACAACGAAGGTCGCGGGTCAGGACTCCAGTACCTAATAGGGTGCAAGTCGACGATTGATTTTAGCCACGATGCTTGGTCTTATTCCACAACGAAGGTGTTTGTCGAACACCCAACCATTTGTAAGTTGAGCGCCTTGAAAACGGGTCAAGGTGACAGCTAGCTCAAGGATAGCCCCGAACTATGACCCAGTCCAAACTCACTAGGAAATAGGTGCCTCGAACGCGGCTAAGGATAAAAACGTTGCGACAACATTGAGCGACCCGGTCTTGCAAACTTAAAACAACCTTGCTCCAGCGGTCACAAGAGGATCAAGTATTTTGCAGCCGAGTGCCACCTACGTTCTACCCACCCAGGACGGTCAGGGAGAGAGAAACAACGCTGCGGTGGTTGCGGGTGCAGTCGTAGGATCCTTCGCCGGCCTTGGACTGATATTGGGTGCTCTCTTTATTGCTTTTCGCATGGGAAAGAGAGCTCAATCTCGAGGAAACAGGGACACCCCGCCAAGAGGTCTTGGGCATAGGTTGAGATCTCTTCCCAGGCCAACCATTGCATGGACCAAACCAGGCCCCCATCACCAGCCCAGCGATTACGAACAACAACCTGTCGCGATTCACGAGACAGTTTCAAAAAAAGATGCGGCCAAGACGGACACCACTACATATGAGCAGCCCATCGTCTTCGCGCCCCAATAGCAAAAGCAACACCCAAGGCAGAATCCAGGGGTTGAGCTCCCAGGCGAGGATCTGGTGGCCGAACTTGCAGTGGAGAAATGCCGAGTTTAGACCAACAGATGCCAATACTTCGGATGAATCGAGATCGGAGATTGAACAATTTATTATTTCATACTGCCCCTTGTACTCTATCTTTATCCATGAGACAGGAAGTGACCGATGAACCACCAAACCAAAGACTCCCCGCGTGCTGAACTCGACAGTGCCCACCAACACGCAGTCGGAAAGAAAAAAAGCTCAAGGCTCCATTAAGCAATCTACCTTTGACCTTAAGAAGCCTAGTTCTGGGTGAGGGTGCTAATGTTACGCAGCAGCACGGTCGGGCAATGGGTGGTGTCATATGTCCGACACTCATCCCCACACCGACCAGCCCTACCCACTCCCTATGTCCGAAGGGCGATCGGTTACCCTTGGAATCGATCACTCCTCGGCCGAACACTCCTTGCTGTTTCCCGGGGCTACTTGCCTTGAAGGTCTTGGAGCTCTTCTGGGTTGGACGCCTCCTGTTTTTCATAATCCCCGAAGAGGGAGTTGGATATATACATATGTCAAACGCAAGTCCAGATGTATCCTGAGACACTGCACCAATTCTCAAGAGTTGACTTCGATTCATCTATTGACTACTTTATATCCTTGATCGCAGAGACATTACCAGCATGCCCTTACAACGCCGACATATCCCAGAGGTTAGTATAAAAGCAACCACTTGTCTCCTCTTCATACTCACAATGACAAAGGGGCCTCCATATCTCCCCCACGGCGCGATCCTCGGCCTCATCCCATCGCCCATCCCCGACATTCCCACCTCCTCAATCCTAATCGTTCTCTTCGTTCTCTCCGCCACCCTCAACATGACGATATTTCAGCTTAACCTCCGCCGCAAGCACAAATTCGTCCTTTCAGCCCTTCTCTTCGGACTCTCCATGGCTCGTATCATGGCCAACGTGCTACGCATTGCCTGGGCTGTGCACGATGACAATGCCCGCCTCATCATCGCCGCCTCCATATTCGCCAACGCCGGCATGTTGCTTCTTTTCGTTGTCAACTTGATCTTGCTGCAGCGCGTCGTGCGGGCTTACCACCATCAGGTAGGCTGGAGTAATGTGTTTGGTTGGGTTTTCTGGCTCTTATACTCTGGTATTGCGGCTTCTCTCGTCATGGTCGTGGTATCAGTGGTGTATAGCTATTACACGCTCGATTCGCACATCCAGTCCCAGCTCCGATGCATACGCCTCGTTACGGCCGTCTACCTCGCGGCCCTGGCCTTTCTTCCTATTCCAGGAGTCATCATTGCACTTCTACTTCCACGCTCCTCTCCTATCGACCAGTTTGGTCAGGGCACGATGCGTACCAAAGTGATACTACTCCTTTTCACATCGGTCCTACTCTCTCTCGGCGCTTGTTTCCGCACCGGCGGTCCCTTCATCCAACGACCTATCGAGGACCCTGGATGGTTCAATTCCAAGGCGGCTTATTACTGCTTCAACTACGTAATTGAGTTAGTTGTAGTCTTCACCTACGCATTGTCTCGTTTCGATCGCCGATTTCATATTCCCAACGCGAGTAGAGGCCCAGGTGACTACTCCAATGGAGGACCAGGTTGTATGTCAGGGCAGCAGAGTACCGACGAGGAGACGCTTCCTGGGGATGATGTCGACGTGCCGTCTACCGAGCAACAGGCGCCTGTTAAGAACATCACAAGCGAGAAGGCATAAAGGGGAAATTTGTGGAGGAATCACGGAGCAGGTGAAAGTCATGAAGCTATTTTTCAGTTTAACACGAAGATCTCAAAATAGAATATATTAGATACATGATGGATCCAATACGGCTAGNNCTTCAAGAGAGGGTCAACTGTGGAGACCAAAGATGATGATTGTATTCTGCAGGATCCCCCCGGCCCCCCTCTTTTCTCGAGAGGGGTTTTATGTTATCTGACCAAGGCTAGGATATCTTTGGATCAGAGGTTTCGTAATACAGGGTCACAATCCAACAATACATTATTATCACCTTGTCAACCTTTATCAGTGTCCGGTGGTGCCATTTGCGCTTAAGTACACTCGACATGCACAGGCTGGAGGGTTATGGTGACAGAATCTGCTTCCTTAATGCAAACCGCCGTGTTAAAACGTGCCTCTGAGTCAATTAGAGAGATTTAATACGGGCGTCATTTTAAATGGCTCGGCTCCAAGTGGTCCATCAAGGTTCGGCCTGGCTTATTGGGCTCTTGGCCTCCCTTGTCTTTCTCGTATTTACACAAGTTATCAGCTGTCTAACGCGACAGCACGTGCTCGCGTGTTTATCGAGTTGTCGCGTCTCATTCACGGCCGAATCCCTCTGTTAATCTTGTTCCTTTTCGTCTTCTCTCTTCACCACAGTCACATTCACGACACAGCTTTCTCCTGCAGCTTTTTCGTCTATCTACACATCCATATTCACCCACAGACTCTGGCACATGGCTTCAAGTACCCCCTTGTCTCGCCTCCAGTGGCATGTGTCCCCCGAGGGCACCTGGGCTCGTGATGTCGACGAGTGCGAGAGATTTTATTTAACATCTTCGCGAAAAGGAAATGGTTGCTTCCCTGTCAGCGGCTGCGCATCTTTCAATGCCACCCCTGTTGACTCGATGCCCACCGTCGATGAAGAAAACCGTGTTGAGGCGGCTTTCAAGAATGCCTGGATCACGCTTCGCTACCGACACCCGACCCTGGGTTCCCGTATCGAACATGACAACGATGGCGACCGATTGCGAAGAGTGTACCGGTCCTTTGATACCGACGACGAGCAGGAGGGCTGGGTACGCTCGACCTTCAAGGTTGTTGATACCGATCTTGGGCCGCTCGAGTGGTTCAACAACAACACAGCCGCTGCCTTCGAAACAACTACTCTCTTTTTTGTGAGATCAAATGGGCAAGATAGCTACCGTCAGGCAATCTTCCTGCGATGCCCTCACGACGTATCCGATGGTGTCGGCGTCCTGCAGTTGGTCAACCAACTATTTGACTACGCTGCACTGGCTTTCGAACAAGGAGATGAGTATTCTCTTCCCGAATGGGGCAAGGAATATGAGAACCTGTCTCCCTGTATGCGAATTGCTACAAATATACCCGATACATTGTCCAAAGCGCAAACTGAGCGTCTGGAGAAGATCCAAGCTCAGAATGGAACCATCTACAAACACCAGGACCTTCTTGCACTCCCCTCAACCTCCACATCTGCCGATGGCGTGAAAGATGGCAAGCTGATACGCCTTTCGCATACAGTTCCAAAGGATCTTACTTCGAAAATTCTCCGTGGCTGCAAGGACGTTGCTTCCGCAGTCAGTGTTACACATGTCTTCATGTCGGCCTTGGCAATGGCTCTATCAGAGGCGCAGCCTCGAAAAGAAGAACCATACCCCGTTCGATATGTCAACCATAGCATGATCAATCTGCGTCCCTACTGCCACAAACCTTACAACACACCTGCTCACGCGGCTGCTGCATATCATACTATTTCATCGCAGGCATTGGGTATTGACTTGGTTGTGCCCAGCTCCTCAGATCAGACAGCTGGAGACCACGCAGCCGAAATGCGAAGGATTCTGCCTCAAGTCCAAGACTTCTTTAACGATATCCGGCCAGTTCCCTCCGAAGAGATTCATGAACAGGTTGCCTTCGCTCCCTCGACGTTCAAGTCCTTCACCCCTCCACATGGCGCCGACCCTCACGCTGCATCAGAACCTCCTTTCTGCCCAGTGGCTCTATCCTCGATCGGGAATGTGAGTTCTATGGTGCAGCGGGGGCATGGGCCTTTTGAACTTGCGAATGTCTGGGCTGCCAGTGAACCGATGGGTCCTGGGGTGGCGCTCTTCCTCGGGTCTTGGGATGGCGAGCTGGAACTCTCTGGTGTGTTTGACACGAGGTATCACGAACCAAGCTATATGAAAAGCTTTCTCGAGCGGATTCTAAGCTGCGTTCATCGTGCACTGGGCGTCGATGAAAATAGCTCGGATGACGCAGTCACACCTGAGGGAAGCAAAAATACCAAGAAGCGGAAGAGAGTATAGAAGAAATGTCCTATCCAGTGAGATAGAGTCTGCACAGGCTGTATTTAGATAGCAAAGATTTTGTAGTGAAGGGATCTTGCAATTGAAGACTGAGCCTCATGGGCCTCCCAAACGGATCCAAGCAGAGGCTAAGGGAGTCAGAAACCACGAGACAATGAACACGATCAGGCGTCTTAGAATAACAAAGGCAGCTCGGAAAGATGGGGCGTATTGGCTTCACATCAGCGCGAAGTAGAGCAAGACTTGTAACCGTCGAATCTCATTACCAGCTCTCGCAAAGCTCCTTAGCCAGTTGATCCCCTCATTTCTCGGCACTTGCCGCGGGGTACCGGTATCTAAAAAGAAAACAAGCAGCATAAATGAACCATCCTCGAGGGGGGTATGGTTACCTGTTCCCCTGAAGTCCGGATTTTCTTCGGGGCTTTCTTAACACGCTAACTGAGTCAAACGTAGGCTCACAAAATTAGACTCAATCTGTCATTCACAACCTACCTAACTTCAGTCTAGCCAGCTGTCATGGACGACGACGATGACCACGACCACATGTGGGAGCAGTTCATCGCTACCGAGAAACTCCTCCAACTCAATACGATCGGTGCCGTCACCAATGCTCTTGGGCGCTATGAAGAAATGCTCCTTGAGTGCCGAAGCGACAGCTTGCGCGTGCGAGATATTATCCCCCATCTCCTGCTGCGGCTCGGCCGCGAACAGGAATGCTACGATTTCCTCAAGTAGTGGGCCACCATTAACGACAAGGACCATTTCAACGGACGTTACGACTGGCAAGACGATACGCTACCGTTCCTGAACATTCGTGGGGCCGACCCTTTCGAGCCTCTCGACAAGCTCCGCTTACGAGCTCTGAGCCTCAGCCAGCTTGTAGCTCTCACCCTCCTGAAATTGCGCTTTTATCTCGACATCGAGGCATATCCAGAAGATGTGGACTTTCAGACTTTGAGAATGAGCCTCATCCCGTCTTCGATCGACCGGTCGGAAAGCTTGTACGAGCAAAGATGCGAACGTCAGACATGGACGAGGTCTGGGAAACACATGGGGCGCTGGAAAAGCAATATTTCAGGCTCTGCCAGTTGGTAAATGTCTCCAATTCGTACCTCTGGGAAGCTTTGGTCAGAGAAAAGCTCCTTCCCCGCCAATCTTCCACCCACCTCGTTCTAGAGAGGAGGCGGACATGGTTCTCTTTCAGTGTCTACACGCCTGGCAAGAAACAAAAGGTGCCATCACCGTGATTGATGGGGAGAGGTCGAAATTGACCCGCGTGGTTGGGGGGAAATATGGAGTAATTACAGACACAGCCACTGTCGATGGTGCGAGCCCGCCATCAGGAGAGGGAACGGAAGAACTGCCAAGAAGACGAGGCACCGGGAGTGTGTTTCCAAAGAGATTCAAGCCTCCAAAACCGACATCACAACCGGCTGAGCTTTTCCCCCCAACTCCCGTGGGGGACTGTGACAGCCAGACCGTCTGGTTCGTCCACCGCAACGACCCAAGCAGAGTACTTGTATACACCGATGGTGCTTGTATTAACAATGGGCAGCTGGAACCTCGCGCAGGCTGGGCTGTTGTGTTTGGAAAGCCTGGAAGTGACGACGAGCGCAGTCAAAATGTTGTGTCGGGCCGCCTCGAGAACAAGGGCCCGTTTGGGGATGACAACGTAGCGACCAGCAACCGAGCTGAGCTACGTGCGGCCATTGCGGCGCTGCGTCTCTGTGATTGGCAAGATGAGGGGTTTGACAGCATCGTTATTGCAACCGACTCTTCCTATGTGGTTGAGGGCGCCACCAGTTGGGCCAAAGGCTGGGTACGCAAGGGATGGAAGACACGCATTGGGGATGATGTCAAGAACAAAGATCTGTGGGACCTGTTGCTCGGCGAGGTGGAAAGATGGAAGCAACAGGGACTGAGTGTTGATCTTTGGAAAATCCCAAGGGAGAAGAATATCAATGCTGATGCGGCGGCCAAACAAGCGGCCCAGAACGGGATAGCCATTGCTGAGTTCACAGATATCAAGGTGGTATCTCCTCAGGCCGACATGGCCAGCAGAGAACCGACCCCTCGCATGCTTGTGCTGTGTCTTGAGGCCGAGTCTCTGTTCGACGCTTGTTTTGGAAGCCTCATTGAGGATATCAACTCGAAAGCCATGGTGGAGCGGACCACGACACCAAAGGATGCCCTCGCCATACTTGGCCAAAAGTCTCCTCCGTCCATCATCCTCGTCGTCGATGGAGGCCTTACACGGCAGAAGGAGGTCTGGGCTGCCGTCATTGACCGCCTCCGCAAGGGAGCCATGGTCGTGCTGGCAGGTTGTTTCAGCAGCATGGTTGGCGAGGACGAGTTCAACACCTTCTTCTCCATGGTAGGTCTTCGCTGGCAGAGGGGATCTTACCACCGGGCAACCGTCAGCTTGCGTCCCACTTTTCTCGCCGACGACCTGGTGAGCCGGCTCTCTCCCGCGTACAGCCAAAAAGCGCTCTTTGTAAAGAACATATCCAAGGAAGAGGCCTGGTACACTGAAAGAGGAGTGTCAACCGAGGCTGCAGTGGCATGGACGTACGTTGGCTCGGGCCAGCTCGGTTATGTTGGTGATGTGAATGGAGAAGAGCCTTCCAACGCGGTAGTGTTAGGCATGTGTGGGCTCCTATGATCTTCTGAATAGTCGATTCGTATGTCATCAAGGAGGATAGTCAAGAAGCTAGCTAGTAAGTAGTAAGACAGGCAGTGTCGGAGCTGGCAAAGTATACCTTGTTGTAAAAAGAAGACCCTCGTGTTGGGCCGGCTATGGTAGGTAGCCCCGGCCATTTCACGCTTTAATTCATCGTTGGCACATCTATGGTTCTAAAGACCGTCTTCGCAATGATGCTTCGAAACCCATTGAGTACACGTAGTGATGCCTCTATGTCCTGAAAATAGGCCTCATCCTTGTAATCTTACATATCTGTCTTAACCTTTTCTCATCATGCCACGCACGATCCCTTCATGATTCTTCCTCTTTTAGATGCCCCTTCTCCTATCCTTGAAAAAGCCCTCAGTTGCTTAGAATACCCATGCTAATTATCTTAATCTTCCTCCTCTCTTGACTGCTCTACATAAACAGACGTGTAAGTTCAAAGTCCGAATAATCCTGCATCTGCCAATGAGAAACTTACCAGAGTACGTCTGCAGCCCCTGAAGAAATGGCATACCTAAAAGGAGAATGGGCACCAGCTGCCCGAACCCCTTTGCGTTGTTCTCGTTTCCAATGTCCACATACCCTTCCCACGACCTGTGGAATTGCTTCCTGTCGCTCAAGGTCCAGTACAATCCCAGTCCAAACCAGACACAAGTGCTAAGAACAACAGCTTTGGTCTCAGACTCTTCTATGTAGTATAACCAAACAAGGATCTTTCTCCAGAGGGGCATAGGTATGTTGCTGCTCCTGTACGCCTCTTCAAGTCTTTTGTTGTCAAGGAAGTGGTGCCTCGACTTGTCGATCCACCAACGCCCTAGGGTTGGCCATAGAAGCAAACATCGTCTTGGATAGGTGAGAAGAATCAAGACAAAGTTAACCACTGTCCATCGAAGTGGCTCGCCCCCCTTTTCCTTACCCAGTGCGCATCTCGCAGAGCAGTGGTCATACTTGTACCATTCTTTAGCCCCAGATACATAGGAGCAGTATAGTAGTAAGGCCGCCAGGAGGAGCATGCTTATTATCCTGACAATGAGATCTCATCCCCAGCCAATGGCGGCCCTGGCTCTCCTGCAACGCGTAGAAGCTTTCTGCCCTGGCCATCCTCGGCGGTACTTCTCCATACTCCCGATGACCTTGGTCCGGATAGCCAGTAGAGTCAGCAGATGTACTGTACTCTAAACCAGGCCAAATTAGTCACCATGCTGAAGTGATAGATGCTGAACTTATCGTTTTCGTCATGCAGCTTAATAACGGCTGCACTGAGCATGGCAATGCCCGTCACAAGTTGCATATCCGTAAGCGACAAGACGAAAGAGAATATGGTGCACTCTATCTTGTCCATGCGAGACTTGATGCATTGTGCCTTTCCTATGAAGTCGATGAACGGATCGCAAAACGTCCTTCGAGCCCAGCCGTCAATGGGGTTAAAGCTGTCCTCGGGATCGAGACCAGAACGAATGATTAGAAGATAAAGGCATGTGGAAACAATAGCTAGAGCCGAAGAAGCCATGAATGAACTAATAACCTATCGCCTGTGTTAGTCTATGTTCGAAAAAGGGCCCAACGAGTCGAGTACCCCGATGCCAGCAATGTCTGGGTCCGGCTCAGGACAAGTACATTCGCAATTGCCACAGTACTGGAACTCTGGCTTCAGAGTGCATTCTTGAGCCATTTTGGCCATGACTACAGCGACTTGGCTTGTTGAAGAATCAGACTGGGCCACCTTAAGTAGGTAGATGGAGGGAACGCCTTGACAAGTTATTCCAGCCCAACAACCGCCACCAAATGTTCATTGTACAGGATTTCCACGTAATTAAGAGGCACAAGCTTCTGTGGCACTGAAACATCAGCAGGCAATTGTCAGCCCTCCAATGTGAACGATATCGTTGATTGGTAGCCCGGTTCTTGCCAAGACACGGACTCCGAATGCAGCCTGTTTTCAGCTGCTGCACAGTAGGACACCACTCACGCGGGCTGAGGCGAGGCTTTGCGAGTACCACGCGACTTAAGCCAGTGGCCAGATCTTTGTGGTACAGGACCTCTGAGTGAAACTGGTAGTGTGCCTGAAATAGGGGCAACAGTCGTCATGGGCCGGTTGAGTGTGGCTGAAGTTCTCTCTTGTCTGAGCGTTGGTCATTCTATCGCGAGCACTGTTCTCCTTCTGGACAGGAATAGCGTAGTAGTAAATACCAAGGCACTCATCCCGAAGGTAGACTTTATACACGGTCTAGTACTAAGGGTCTTGCCTCTCAAAGAACTTGTTGTTATCGACAATACCTCAATTTTGCCTCGGACATTAAGGGCACGATTGTGAGGCAGGGAAATATTATTCTTGATCTTGGTGACGTCTCCAAAAGAGCCCATCAGCGATAATAGTAAAAGACTCAGATATGACCACATGACGGGATGAAAACACAATGTCGCAAAACACCGTAATTGAGGTACGGACGGTAGCGCGTATTGAAGCATACAATCAAGGAGCTTGGTGGAGTCATAGCCAATCTCAGTCTTTCAGGTCTTTCCAACTCTGAAAGTATCGCTCTAGTTCTGTTCCCCAGCGGCTGTATTCCCTCACTGAACTTGAAGGATCACAAAGACGGCGCGAACGTCGGTTCCGATCACTTCTGACCTGTCATCTACAAGCTTCACCTGCCCTTCCTTATAAAGCGCCTTCACCTTGTCCTCGTAACCATTCTTTTGCCAGACGGATTCTCTCACCGTTGCCACAATGAACCCGCCCGGTTTAGCCACTCTGACGAACTCATCAAAAGCGCCAGGTCCGACATGACCTTGGGTCAATGTTCCAACGCAGACAACAACGTCATAGGACTGGCTGGGTATCTCAAGGGTTTGTGAAAGATCCGCTACGTTCAAGGAGCGATAGATGCCGGTTCGACGAGCAACTTGGAGCATACCAAGACTGAGATCGATCCCGTCGAGATGCGTTGCGCCACGCTTGGCAAGGTGTTGGCCGACGAGTCCTGTGCCGCATCCAGCATCCAGGATGGTCGCACCCGTGATCTTCTCAGAGCCCACATGCTTGACAACATAGCCACTGGCGATCTCGGGCGCTGTGTATTCTTCCTTGCTGATATCGTCGTTGTAACTCTCGGCCCAGCTATCGTACGTAGCCAAGGTCTCGGCAACGCTGGAGGAATTGAGAGAGCGGGCGAGGTTAGACATTTGGACGCAGTAAATGGTTTACAGGTGTCGAGATAGGATGGAGAAGTATAGATGGGGGGGTTAACATTGACTCTGGAAGAGGGCGTCAATTACGACGACAAGATGACGCAGTCAGGTAGTAGAGGGGAATATGAGCCATTAAGACTATCGGAAGCGGTCCCGATGCCGATCTTGCATCGGGTGTTGTAACCTCGGCAATTCACCTAAAAATAAAGGTGCGAGAAAGTCGAGCATGTTGATGAGCACCACGTGAATTGGTTCCCGTAAGATAGACTTGTTTGTTTACACTGACCAGCACAGGCCGAACTATAGGTGAGAAGATATGTACATGAAGGTCAGGAATAGCTCAAAAGGCAGACTCTGCTCAGTTAGCTAACAGATGGCTACACACTCGCTGGCCCAAACTCGACGGTATCGATCCAACCCTTGGTGTAGAAGTTGCATCCAAAACCTATGTACAGATAGAGGTTGCCGGCGTCGTGCTGCTCCTGTGTGTACTTGCATTTCCCAGACATTTGCACCCACTGCCAGAGCCCCGGAACCGTTCGCGTATCGTCCGTCGTCGCGATATCATTCGTGTTGTAAGCGCATGTAATGATTGCAGAGCACGGGCTAGTGGTGCGCATCCACACATCTACATTGTAGGTAACCCCGGCCTTGACCACATCAGGGTCGAACTTCTGCCTGATGTAGCTCCTTCCTGCCTGGGTGCCGTAGGAGATGAGGGCAGAGTTGGGGCCGTCGTGCCCGACGGTGGTGTCAATGCTAAAGGAGGTGCCACCGGCAACCCCAGAGAGCTCCCATGGCTCCTTGGTAGGAGGTGACCCGTCAAAGCCGGTGTTGACGACGTATGTGGGGACCGACGGGGGTTCACTCATGGTTGTGGTAGTGGAAGGCTCAGCTGTGGTGCTCTCGGTTGTGGAAGCAGTGATGGACACAGTGATAGACTCGGTAGAAGACGACAAAGTGCTAGACTCGGTGGAAGAGACCACGGTGCTGGACTCAGTGCTAGAGACCACAGTGGTCGTGGAGGCCTCGGTCGAAGACTCGGAAGCCCCTGTGGAGGTCGCCGAGGGTGAAGTGTCAACTGTTAAGGAGGACACAGTCCTGCTCGATGTCACGGTCGAAGCCGAAAGCGTCAGGCTCTCAGTGGAGCTAGACCCGGGGGGTATGCACGGAGAGGCATTGGACCCCGTCAGCATCAAGGCCGCCATACAGGCAGTGACGAATGCGTGGTGAACCATGATCGAAAGACTGTAAACGAAGGTGATGAAACAAGGAGAAACGAGCGTGTGCAGCAATGGATACGAAGCGCCGCTGAGGACCTGAGAAAGGGGAGTCTCTGATTCTTAATACCAATTACACCAGAAGAAGCAAGAAGATGGCGATGGCGGGAGAAACAAGGTCATTGGCCATGCAATGGTCGTTGGTTGTTAGTGCCCTCTACGGTCGCACCTTAGGAGCGCTCCGGCAAAAAGTGCAAATGGCCTATGCACCAAAAAACAAAAAACACTAAGCTTCCCTATCGTACGGGATAATTGCAAAAAGAAACCTAACTACCAGTCGGCCTCGCCGCAGCCTGCTACAAGCCCCCCCCTCAAAGGCGAGCAAGCTGCCGCCTACCGAGCGAGGCGTACGATTCCATCTGACCTACTCGATAGGCGCTCCCAGTGCGAGGCAATAATAGCCCCCCTGAGACTAATATAGGCTATTACCTCGAGCACTGGGAGGGTAAGGCTGACTAATTTAATCACTAGACTATTATAT
>SSHR01001057.1:0-22796 GCA_006518225.1 Fusarium neocosmosporiellum | reverse complement strand
GTCCTCCCCTCCCCGTCCTCGCCGTTCCTGCGGGACGCGAAAGTGCACTCCTCCCTCTCGTTCGCGGGGAGGGGGGAGAACATTGCCCCTTTCGGCAGTCCGGGGGCGACAGGCAGCAACATGGGGTTTTTTGGTTGGCGGGCGGCCGGGTGGGATGGAGGCGGACAGATGGGCGTCTGTGTGTCTGACGCCAAAGAAAGTGATCGTCCACATCTTTTTCACCTTCGCCTCGTGCGTGGGATGGACGAGGCGAGGGTGGGTGGGTGATGAAAGCCCAATGGGGATCTACCATGTTGCCGGAACCGTGAAGCTGGAGATGTCCATGTTTGACGACTTCTCCTCTGTCCGTGCCATCCGAGAAAAATACGTGTAGTGAGTGTTGATAAAAAAAGGTTCCCCAGCTGGACCCTACCTACGTAATTGGGTTGTGTTTAGTTTGCGAGTTGGACTAGCAGCCGCCCTACGCGGAAACGGCCCCAGCCAAAGCACATGGCTCGAGACAGGCTAATGTTGGTTCCAAGGCGCCGAACATCCAAGCGAGGCCAGACTTGGGGTAGTATGACACAGGCGCAGACGAGAGACACGCACCAACGGGGGGCGCGTGTAGGTGCAGCAAGAGGAAATGAGGATTTGGAACTGGCAGCAGCAGAACCTTGGTTGATTGATAATAATTCTGTTTGAGACGTGGCTTGTGAGGAATTCCAGTTGGTGATGCCTACAAGTCAACGTTGATTGTAGAGTCATCGATCATCCATCGGCCAGGCCCGCCGAGAAAAGCACCACATGCCGCCAGTTTGTCGTCTCACCAGGACCTGAACGATTGAGTAACAGGAAATGAAAGACGTGGCACGGCAGGAAAAGTAACATCCCATCAAAACAAATCGTTGACATGTGGTTTGAAGCAAAAAAAGTTGATATCTCTGAATCAAAGATGGCGTTTCGACCAATCCCAGGCCCCGTCTTGGCTATGACAGATGGAGATTACATCTGGATAATAGATGGGGGGGTACGTACCTGTTCCCTCCAACCTCCACACACACTCTCGTGCGGTGCAGGCAGACACACACACTCACATTTCCGCTACACCTGCAGGACATTGGAAAGAGAACCCGAGCCATCTCCTGGAGGGAAAAGGGCGAGTCTCCCGAATTTCCGTGATCTTCAAAAGGTGTGAATAACATCGGGCGGACAATCCCGATGCACGCCGTGTCTTCCCCCTTCCTGTCTGAATCTGGGGTACGCAGGTCACCTGGTTAGAGTCTCTGCACATCCCCCAAACCAACGCCCCTCGCGTATTCTTTCTTAAATGACCGAGTCATCATCATTTGTCTCCCCCATGCTGTTCACGAAAGGCTGGCACCGGGACCGGCATCCTGGACCTGGGGGAGGAGGTTGGCCCTGGGTCTGTGCGCGATGGATGCCGTGTCACTCCAAACGGAATTGGCTCGTGGGTTTTAGCTTATTCTTCCTTGCCTCGACACCAGATCCCGCCAGTCTTTTTGTTTAGGCAACGGTGAGATCTGTTGCACGTGAAAGGAGCAAGAGGAGCTCCTCCGTGTTTTTGTTTGAGATGGTGTTGATTCTCTCTTTTTCATCCACCTCCCTCGAGCACCTTTGCATGTGCTATTGAGGTATGAAGGGAACTTGTGTTTCTTCTCCTTTAAGAGCACAGCACCAATACCCTTGATTTTAAATATTATTTATAACTTCAGTCACAGTTTCACTCACAATTCCAGCCACTGTTTTTCTCGCCTTCTACCTGTGTCACCTCCCACTCTAGGGCAATATTTGCAGAATTGCTCTGTGTGTTTCCCCTCCCCCTCCCCCAACCTCTGATTAGATAAAGGGCTTCATCTAAACAAGAAAACAACCAATCACCACCCTCCAATCAAGACAGACAACTTCCTCTCAAGCTCTTGTCTGGGGAAGCCGGCCAGCATCGGCCAATCCCCTGAGCCCTCTGTAGTTTTCGACCAAGCGAATTCGCTGAAAATGACTGTCGCCCGCCCACAAAAATTCCATCGCCCATGCAAAATCTGGCCCGTGCGACTGAATTCCCAGCTTGTAGCGCTCCGTAACTCGGAAAACAATTGGGAAACTGTGACGCATCTCGTGCGTGCGGGCGCTGCGATGTGATAGGATCAATCCAGCCCTGGGCTCAAAACTTTTGCTCAACCTTTCAAAATACATACAACCAACGCATTCCTCGATCTGATCTCCTGTGACACTTGATCGTCAATTGACTTCCAGTCGCACTCGTATTCACCTTTACAATCTGCAGCATGGCGTCCGACTCCAAGCCTGAGGGCAGCATGCTCTGGGGTGGCCGATTCACTGGTATGACTCCCATCATGATCGCAAAACGAAGGGATTGAGCTGACCTCGAGCTCAGGCGGCCTCGACCCCCTGATGGTCAAGTACAATGAGAGCATCTTCTTTGACCGTGTCCTCTACAAGCAGGACATCCTCGGCAGCATCGCCTTTGCCCGCGCCAACGCCAAGTCTGGCATCATCACCCAGGAGGAGTTTGAGAAGATCAGGGAGGGTCTCCTCGAGGTCCAGAAGGAGTGGGAGACTGACTCCTTTACCATCATCTCTGGTGTCGATGTCAGTGATGCATCCTAATCATCTATGGCGCACCGTTCTGACCACCTGTGCAGGAGGACATCCACACTGCCAACGAGCGCCGACTGGGCGAGATCATCGGCAAGAACATTGCTGGCAAGCTTCACACCGGCCGCAGCCGCAATGAGCAGGTCGTCTGCGACATGCGCATGTGGCTCCGAGACGAGCTCCGAAAGATCGACGAGCACCTCGTCAGCTTCCTCAAGCTGATCGCCGCCCGCGCCGAGAGCGAGATTGAGTACATCATGCCCGGTTACACCCACCTCCAGCGAGCCCAGCCCGTCCGCTGGAGCCACTGGATGCTGTCCTACGGCCTGGCCTTTGCCAGCGACCTGGACCGCCTCCGCGAGACCATCAAGCGCGTCAACCGAAGCCCTCTCGGCTGTGGTGCCCTTGCTGGCAACCCCTTCAACATTGATCGTGATATGATGGCCGAGGAGCTGGGCTTTGAGGGCCTCCTCTGGAACTCGATGGGCGGTGTTGCCGACCGAGACTTTGTCTCTGAGTTCCTTCAGTGGGGAAGCATGTTCATGCAGCACATCTCTCGATGGGCTGAGGATCTTATCGTCTACAACACTGCCGAGTTTGGCTTTGTCCGTCTCTCGGACGCCTACTCTACTGGCAGCTCTCTGATGCCCCAGAAGAAGAACGCCGACAGCCTGGAGCTCCTCCGAGGAAAGGCTGGTCGTGCCTTTGGCCACATGGCTGGTTTCATGATGACCCAGAAGGGCCTCCCCAGCACCTACAACAAGGATCTCCAGGAGAGTCTTGAGCCCATGATGGACCACGTCAAGACCGTTTCGGACAGCATTCAGATCGCCAATGGTGTCCTCGCCACCCTAACCGTCAACGCCGAGAAGATGAAGGCGGCGCTTGACCCCTTTATGCTGGCTACTGATGTGGCTGACTACCTTGTCCGCAAGGGCGTGCCGTTCCGTGAGACTCACCACATCTCGGGCCGGTGCGTGGCCAAGTCTGAGGAGACAGGCATCCCCATGAACGAGTTCTCGTACGAGCAGATCAAGGCCATCGACGAGCGGTTCGAGGAGGACATTGCCGACGTCTTCAACTACGAGACGAGCGTCGAGAGCCGATCGGCCAAGGGCGGCACCAGCAAGGCCACGGTGCTTGAGCAGATTGAGGTTCTCAGGAAGATGCTTGCCTGAATTTTGTGAGCGTGAGCGAGTTTGGAGGATTCAGGCGTTATAGGGTTTTGTTGGATCTGGTCTCTCTGCATGGAGGAAGTCTAAAGGATGAAAAAAAAGTCTACTGTGAAGGTTGTGAAGGTTGTCTAGAAGTATAGAAAGGCGCGAGCGCCCGGAACCACATGGAGTCGAGCATGATCTTTTGTACTTCAGAAACTCTATCCCGCCATTGTTTACCTGTGGTTTATTACCGACTTGCAAGTGCAGCAATACTCAACTCGCTTCAATACCAATCGACATTGTCAATTTGTTGCCAATATGGGCTACACCCCAGACATTGACAACCGCACAATCAATTCAACTACAGATGAACCCCCAGACACAGCCGGCATTCTTCACCATCCTCAACAAGGACATCCGCAGCCACATCTGCGTGTATCTGTTTGGTTGCGTGACGGTCAATATGGACCATGTGTCCTCCGGATTCTGCGATTATCGCTTTTGCCCTAATCAAGGGCATCACTACCACACAGCGCTACTATACACGTGCCAGAGGGCATATATGGAAGGCATTCGCGTGCTCTACTCAACCAACGTCTTCAAGTTCAGCGAAGGAGGCAGTCTAAGCCACTGGAGAGCCAGTCTCCAGGCACCGCGGTGGGGTCTCGTCCGCAAGGTCGACCTGCGCATTCGCCTCGCGGCGGACCTATATCACTGGGAAGAAGCCTGGGATATACTTTGCTCTATGCCAGGTCTGCGATCCGCGAAGCTGCGCTGCGAAACGGAAATAAGTCTCGCTTGCCACCTGTCGAAGGGCATCGTCCGCGAGATAAAGGACCCCTTTAAGGATGGGACATTCTTCCTTCCCTTGGCTCTGCGCCCGATGCTGCGCTCGAGGATGAGCGCCGAGACCAACTTTGGGATTCTGTTCAATGTCGAGAGAAGGGAGACTCTGGGGATTCTGATCAAGGAGCTGAGGGCTTGCGGGATGCGGGGGGTAAGGATCGGATGGGTCACCTTGACTGAAAGAGTGGGAATCGGACCGCTTGGGGTGTATAGAGTAACAAATTCGTGCATTGAGTGGGAGGAGATATAGAACGAGCCTGGGACATGCCGGGTTGAGAGTGTTAGGTGGTTTTGCACTGTTTGCTTTGTATTCTTCGTCAGGTGTTTACGGGGGGTGATGCCTCTTTGCGTGGAAAAGAGACCAAGAGGGCGTTTGCTGAATGAAACGCCGTTTGGATGAGTCTTGAAAGCAAGTGATGGAGACTGTTAACTGCCGTTGTTCACTCATCATCTTGCCTCTCTTCTCTTCACCTCTTACTGCTTTGTGCGCTTTGTTACTTTGCAACTGAACCTCCCAGGAGACTGTTAAATACCCTGGTATTGAGAACATCACCTCTACTGACAAACAAGCCGGGATATTATACACATCTCCCAGCCAGGATGGTCCGGTTCAACACAGGTGACGAGCAGAGCCGCTCACCCTTCTTCACCAAGCTCTACCCAGATGTCCGCCGCGAGATTTTGCTGCAGCTCTTTGGCTCCCGCCACGTCCACGTCAAGTTCGCCAGCAGCCTCAGTGGGAGCAGCCAGAGATTCACGAGGCATGATCACCCGCCCACCACGTATGTGAGGTGGCTGCACTGTGTGTGTAAGCCTGGGAGTAATGCTCCTCCTCATGCGCACTTGGAGAAGAATCACAAGTGGAGATACTTGTCGGTTCAGATACTATTCACCTGCAAGAGAGCGTGAGTCTTGAAAATGCTGTGATGAGTGGGTAGAGAGCTGACTTGGCTGTAGATTTGAGGAGGGCGTCTTCTTTCTCTACAGCACGAACACGTTCATCTTTCAGAAGTCGGTCGACCTTGTCAACTTCAACACCATGGCCATCGCGCATGTACGCTTCATCCGCTCCCTTGACCTCCGCATCAAGCTCGGCGGGCCCCGCGAGCGGGAATCGGCGCGGCAGGAGATCGACGCCTTTAGGCTCGTGGTCTCGACGCTCAGTGACAGACCCATCTGGTGCGCCCTCAAGCAGATAAGAATTGGCGTGGACGATGAGTTGGACGATACCCCTCCGAGGAGACGGAGGAAGAAGTTGCGCAGGGAAGCCAAGAGGGTGTTTAGCCGTGCTATGAGTACGCTCGTGGAGGATGGGAGGGTCCAAGTCCAGGTCATCTTTTGGGACATGAACGACAAGGAGATCCTCAAGCCGGGTTGGCTTCCGCAGATGCCTGGACTCACGTTTGTAGAGGAGAGTCAGTGCTGGCTGGATGATGAGTGGTCGGAAGGGGAGATTGACTCGGATGATGAGGACACTTTCAACGAGCTTGCTCGGATGGTGCATCGATCTGAAGACCGGGAAATACCTTGATGGATGTTTGGTTGTCGAGGAGCGTGTTGATATCACGATAGCACATGAGACAAGAGAGAAAAAGGATGTCAACAAAAAGATACCAGCTAACTCTCGCCTGAGTGAAGTAATAAAGATATATGAATGATAATGATAGAAGAAAAAACAAAAGAGATATAAAAATGATTCGTATGAGAAGATAGTTTTCTAAATTATTATGCTACAGAAAAAAGGCTGTTGGAAGAGTTAAAGCTGAAAGAGTCCATCGCCTGTCTTGGATGCAGAGTCGACGTCTCGCAGCCCATCTGGTCCTTCTGTTAGATACTCCCTACCACCCTTGATCTTGTCAGTGACACCCTTGATGGCATTCTGGAGCCAATACTGAGTCCCATTCGGAATCGCCAGCGTCCTCCCCATTTCGCCATCAACCAGCCATTCTTCATCCAATGTGCCCAGGTAGAGGTCAAAGATGGGGGTATAGTCGGCGGAACGCCAAGCTATAGATGTCCCACAGTCGCTACAGAAGCCACGGAACCGGCCAGGCGATGAAGTGTATTCTTTAAAGGAAGGGAATGTGTTTAGGGCTGGTGTGAGCTGCTCGGGAGAAAGAACGAGGAATTGCGCGACGAGGGACGATGTCCACTTGCGGCACATGGTGCCTTCAGATGTCAGTAATTTACGTGGATTCACCTACGGATGTGCGTACACTGGCATGATGAAGACTGATTAATTAGCGGATAATTCAATCAACTTCAGGGGAGACTGACTACTGGCGGCCACGGGAACTCTGGCGTGAAATTGACGGTGTATCTGATGGCACCACACAGGCATCCGCCCGTGATGGAAGACGGGACGAGGAGCTCTTGTTCAGGCATTGAAATGCAAGGCTTTGAGCATTAATGAGATTATTAGCAGAGGCAGAATACAAGCAAGCAGAAGACGGTGTGTAAGAAGCCGTCGGTTTAGGCTTTGCCATGTCTCGGCTTTCATGTAAGCCGATGAAACATTAAACAAAAGATGTAAACCGATTGGGTGACATTCCCGAGCTTATATATCCCCGTGTAAGAGACGCTGTGGTGGATTACTGGCATACAACCTCGTGGACCAGTCAGCGTCAAGGAAATGCGAGGCCAGTTCTCCGGAGATAGGCTATTGCCGTGGGAGTATAAGCTTAAATGCCGTTGGTTTGCCACGACCTAGCAAAGCCACCGGTGTCTTGGGAAGCAAGTTCCCGTCAAAGATGGACTTTGACGTACTAAGCCCAAGAAGGCGGCAAAAGGTCAAGACTGGCTGCAAGACGTGCAAGTAAGTTGTACCAAGGAAATACACTTGCACAAGCTAACCATCATAGGCTTCGTCGTATCAAGTGCGATGAAGGAAAGCCATCGTGTAGCAAGTGTCTATCGTCCGGCCGTCTCTGTGCTGGCTATGGGATATGGGATGAGGGAAGAACATCTCCCATCCAATGCACCTCACTATCAAAGCTCAACACCCCAATCCCTGCTATGGCATCTCAAGAGGAAAAGGGGCACTTTGACTTCTTTCGTGTCATCGCCGCCTCCAAGCTCGCTGGTGCCTTTCCCTCTTCCTTCTGGGAATCCCTGGTCCTGCAAGCAAGCTCCTCAGAGCTCGTCGTCCTCCACGGGGCATCCGCTTTGGGCGCTGCGTACAGGAGCAGGGCTCAGACTATCTGCGATGGAATGCTGCAGAACCACGTCAATGCCGCGGCGGCAAACAGACAAGACCAGAGCTTTGCCGTCAAGCAGTACGCCAAGGTGCTGGACATGCTACAGATGCAGCTGCCCAGAACCGAAAAGCGGCTGCTTCGGAATGGGCTCATTGTTTGTGTCCTTGCTACGGCGTTTGAGCTTGTCCAGGGGAACCACAAGGCTGCGGCGACGCATCTCAAGAATGGGTTTATTCTTGTCCGTCGTGCGCAGAACTGCGGGTATCAAGTTGAGCCCGACTTGGCCGAGCCGTTTACTAGGGCTTACATGCAGTCGATGCTCCTGGAGGTATCAAGCAGCATGTCAAGCCTGACAAAGGAGATGTGGGCATCAACTGAGATGCCGAAAACGTTTGGGTCCTTTCACGAAGCCAGGCATCACCTCGACACGTTACTTGTAGGAGCTGTACGCCTTTCGGAGGGCTTTGAATCGGACAACTACAGATGCCCAGGCGATATTTACCAGCCTGCCACTCTAGAGCGAGCTTCGTCGGCTTGGATACGTGCATACGAAGCAAGTCTCCAAGACCTGCTATCTCAGTCAAACCACCGCACCATCTACGGGGTCTTTATGCTTCGCGTGTTTCACACCATGGCATCCGTCATGATCTCCATGACCCTCGCCCCTCATGAATCCGTCTTTGACAATCATACTGAGCAGTTTGCATCCATAATCGACCAGACGCTGAAAATGTGGAACATGGACGGATTCGCCGTGGGCGGCCCGTTTGAGGGTCACCGCAGCGTGACCGGACCCAGGGTGACTTTCGGTCTTGGCATCATATCTCCCTTGTATTACACGGCTGTAAAGTGCCGTAATCAAAGGCTCAGACGACAAGCCATTGGCTTACTCACAGTGGCTCCCTACAGAAAAGGCATCTGGAGCAGCGTCGTGGTCGCCAAGATTGCGCGCGTGGTGGTCGATATGGAAGAAGACGGCTTCTATGCAGGGATCCCGTTTGAAGAAGATTCACTGGCTCCTACTAATACAGAGATCTACGGCAGCTTGCCTATACTTCCGGAAGCAAACAGATTCCGCACGGTACGGGTGTCTCTCGGGGAGGAGGCAGGAGGACGGGGAATACTCAGCTGCAGGAAGGCGTCAAGAGCTGGACATTGGGTTGAAGGAAGAGTGGAATTTGACTTTGCAGATGGAGTTTGAGGTGTATCACAGAAAAGTGCTTGTTGCAGACGGGAAGCATGGGTTGTTTGTAGATGGGTATGGCACGGTGCATATGCACTTTTCCGTTTCCTTGTCTTCTTGACTATGAATCATTGTGCTGGCTGGCTGCCTGGTTTCTGCCATCATATTTTATGCATTAAACCTGATCCCTTCATTCTCTTCATCTCCCCAACTCTTCACATACATATCCAATACCCAGTAGCTCTTGAGTTGAGCACCCCCTGTCTGCCCTGTATCGCGCACGTCAAACTTCAACCCATGATACCAAATACCGACCACCCGAACCCGCAGGGGCCGTCTGGGTTTTTCCAAAAGCTCGTCCCTGATGTCCGGCGTTTGATCTACCTGGAGCTCTTCGGGTCTGATTCAGTCCACGTCACCCTGCCCCTGGTCCGAAAAGAGGGCTCAGAAGACTTACACCAGATCCGTGTAAGATGCTTCGTTTGTCAACAGCCAGACGATCAGGAACCTCATCCACTCTGTGTGCCTGTCAACGATGCATGGCGCAGGTTACCCACTCGCCTGCTCTATACCTGCAAGCTAGCGTGAGTCTTATACCGAGGAGAAACTGGAGAGGATGCTTATGCGCTGTATTGCTCTAGATTCCTCAAGGGCCTCGGACTGATTGTTGAGTCCAACAAGCTACTTTTCGAAAACCCGTTCGATGTCACCATATTCCATGCCATGGGCCCCTTCCGTCACCACAACCTGATTCGGGATCTTGGCCTCTGCGTCCAGGCCCAGTATTCAGATGATGTCAGCTGGGTCGAAAAGCTGGGCAGTAGGCCTTTCTCCTTCTGGAAGGGGGATATCAAGGTGCGTATGCGGTGGGAAACGTACAGCCTCGACGCGGAAGAAGCCATGAAGAAGGAGGTGGCGAAGGCACTCAGCAAGATGATGAAGAACCGGGGGACCGTGGCTACGCTCTGGATGTCCAAGAGCCTGCAGGAAGCGGTAAGACCACTCATGGCCAAGCAGGCTTACGACGGGCTGGAGTTCAACGAGCTGGACGGGGGCCAGCCGGATAATGATGACTGGGACGACGGGTGGGACACTGACATGATGGAGGACGAAAGACAGGACCAGCTGGAGTATGAGCGGGAGTATGGCAGTGACGCTTCTGGGAGATTTGAAAGCGACGATGAGAGCGAGGATTATTCGGGAGAGAGTCAAGATGAATCTGAGGATGGAAGTGAGGACGAGTCGGAGGATGACCGTGGAGAAGACTCTGAAGATGAAAGCGATTCTGGGTCGGAGGATGACAGTGAGGATGAGTCTGAGGATGAAGATTCCTATTAATTGTTCCATGTAAGCTGGACATTATGTTGAAGGAAGGCTGGAATTCAAAGTACGCTGTCAACCTAGCCAAAAGCCCTTATGACATCGTTAGAATATCCCCAACATTGCACATCGATTGGCATCGAACGCCTGACGTGCGATGAAGCCTGGCAGGCGCAGACATGTGGTAGGAACCTGTGGAATTCCCAAGGCATCTCTGATGATGACAGCTGCTGGCCGCCGACAACGACGGGGACTCTTCGCTCCGGTTTCCACTCCCCTGACCACGTTTGCCCCGGGGATACATCTGCGCAAAGGCCGGTTCGTTGTAGACATGTGAGAGCAGCTTCATGGACGGCGCCTCGGCCGAGATCTTTATATGTCACTCAGGATGGCGCTCGTCAGGCTTGATGACACTGGGCGGAACCTACACAGCCACGACTTCTAACGAGGCGACAACTACCACATGGTCGATACTCACTGTCTGCGCGCCAATGTTTCAGCTTGTCAGGCAAGCTACAGACCTACTAACTTCAACAAGCGGAACAGACACATCTACACCGCCGAACAACTCGGGCGGAGGCGCAGGAGGAGGGCTATCAGTTGGGGCCCAAGCTGGCATCGGTGTTGGCGTAGGCGTGCTTGGGGTAGCGCTGATAGTTGCGGCGTTGTTCTTCTGGCGGAGAAAGAAGAGGACAAACACGACTCCATCTGTAACACACAGAACCCCTTTTCAGAAGAGACGGGTAAGACAATTACACCTCAGCAGCACCAACTTGCTGAGCTTGATGGTACTCATTATACCCGGCTCCTTGGAATTCCTGATCGATGCGGACCTATAGATACGCGTTACAAACCATATCCTTTAGAACAACCATCCTTCGAGGCTGAGTTGGGAGAGATATGACAGACTAGGAGTGAAACCGTTTGCTAAAGGAGGATTAGGGGGACCTTGGTCTCGGCTCGGAAGCCAAGGGTAGCTGCACTCGGTAATAAAGGCGTGAACTTGGTCCGCTGGTGAAGTTCTTTCAAACTAGGAAGCATTATTAATTATATAAGCCACTCGATGGCACTGCCATATCCCAAGGAAAGCAAATTGCACATCTTGTCGGTAATCCTTCCGCATTCATCCCCTCAACACCAAGGCAATCATCCATCAGCCCAAGCCAGGAATCATTGACTTGCTCGCGTCCTTCTCTGCGTCATGCTCCCCAGCTTGGCGAGGCTGCTTTGGCTTTCACCTGATAGCCCTACAAGCCCGCAAGAGCAGTCCTGGTTCTTCCAAAGGATCATCCCCGATGTCCGGCACCTGGTCTACTTGGAGCTTTTCGGGTCTCGCTCAGTCAGCGTCATTAGACGGAGACGAGAAGACCATTGTGTTTTCCATTACTTTACTTGTGGGCGATCAAGAAATGCGCCGCTTCACTCCACCTGCCCTGATATCGACGACGTGCGGTGCAGACTGCCTACTAATCTGCTCTATACCTGTCGGCTAGCGTGAGTTTCGCAATAAGGAGAAATCGGAGGAAATTCTCATGCCTGATGTTGCTTTAGATACCTGGAGGGCATGAAAGTGCTTTTCGGATCCAATACGCTGATCTTCCCTAATGAGTGCAACTTCATCGTGTTCCAGGCCACCACAGCCTCTTACGTCCCATATCCGATCCGGAGTGTCGACATATACATCTCGTGCCGACCTACTCATAATTATCAGCTCCCGATGATCTGCTATTTTCTCTCTCGGAAGGGCGATATCAAGGTGCGTATGCGATGGGACATGGACTTGCATGTCGATGATGAGGCTTTCGCGAAGAAGGAGGTGACAGACCCCCTTTGTAATATGATGGAGAGCCCGGGGATCAGGGCTACGTTCTGTATGCCCAAAAACTTGCAGGAGGTGGTAAGGCCAGCCCTGACCCCGGAGGCTTGCCGCAGGGTCGAGTTTACGGAGATGGTCGAGAGTCAGTCGGATGATGGCGAGGGCGGGTCAGAGGATGATGGCGAAGACGACTCTGATGGAAGCGATTCTGGACCGGGGAATGATAGTAAAAATGAATCTGAGAGTGAAGATGAATCTCAGGATTGAGGTTCTCATTCACTAATTCATGTACATATTTTACACACAGACTCAGACGCTATGGATGACCACAGGCGTTATCTGATAGACTCTTGATAACCTCATGCTCAGCATCTGACACCTAAAACCACTGGCCAGCTGCCTGCCAGTGCAAACGTACAAATTTCCATTTTTCGCTCTATCCAAGGACTCATGTAATTTTTTCCCAAATAGGATATTTCAAATCATCTTAAATGGATCTCTCTTAACCCTTTCTCTTGCTCCCTTCTTCCTCCTTTCCACATGTTCAACTCGACATTCTTCCTCGCAGCAAATCTCAACCCTCAGACATTTTAACATCACTTTTCTCATACTCGAAATGTCCGACTTATTCAGATTCAGCGAGAGCCGCGTCCAGGATGGATCGCCCTTCTTTACAAAGTTCCCTCCCGAGATCCGCCGCCTCATCTACCGCGAGGCCTTTGGGGATCGCCGAGTTCACATTGTTTCTAAAGAGACACAAGCGACAGTTGCCACATTCTACTACCACACTCCTCAGAAGGATGTGTCGACGCCTGCTCCACGCCGCTGGAGGTACCATGTCTGCGTCCGAAACATCCCCGACTATGGTGATGTCTCCCACCCTCATTATGAGGACAAGGACAAGTCGTGCCATCTGGCCACGCAGATTCTTCGCACCTGCAAGCAGGCGTAAGTGTTTCTTCATGTGACTGATTATTCATTAGACTAACTTCAATCCAGGTTCGAAGAAGGGATCCATCTGCTGTACACGTCCAACGTCTTTGCCTTTGATGGGGGCCACAACGTGAGCCACTTCCAAGATACCTTCCACTCCGCCGACCTCATCAGATCCATCGAGGTCTACTCAAACACCATGGTCCTCGGGGATGACGATGTGAGGCCGATGACAGGGGAGCTCGACGCCATCACCGAGACTCTGGAGAAGCGGAAGACACCCGTCGAGCTGCGAATCAACTTTTCAATCAAGCAGTCGCCGGGCTACCGCCCCTGGGAAGGCGAGAGAAAAGACCACGAGCGGAGGATGGGTAGCCTGGTGGCGTGCTTTGTAGCAGAGTTCATTGACGTGTTCCTCGGCGTGGACCGTTGTCGCCTTGAGCTTGACGTGCACCAGAAGCTGCGAGACGGGTGTCGAGAAACGCTGGAGCGGGTGGTTCCTACAGGCTTAAGACTCCCACCCACCGAGGTCACATGGTTTTGCTATGATGATGATGAAGAGATTGAGGAGTCGGGTGAGGAAACGGAGGATTGAGGGGAGGGGAGGGGAGGGAGCTTCAGAGCAAGAAGAAAACTGGGAGGATATGAGACACAGATAGAGATACGTGGAGCTAGGAGCCAAAAGAACTTGCCAAGGACAATTACAATCAATGTGCATCTTGACCTTGTGACCCAGTTTAACGAAAAGGTGAGACACCAGTGTAAAGGTATCAACTTGTCCTCCTCCAAGGGCAGTGCCAAGAATATAGGTGAATTTATAAAACAACCTGTACTGTTTTATCTGATTGTTGCTATATCCTGGGTCAATTATATTCTCATCATAATCATAATCTTCATGGAGAGTCAGACGACCTCAGTCCCGGTTACCAAACGGGCTGTTCGGGACTGCATCACCAATAGCGAGATCCAGGACGCCATGTGCAAGGTTCCAAGACTACCGCTTTAGTGAATACCCGCCATTTCTGGACATTCTCCTGCATGTTTACGCATCGTGTTGTCGCAATACTGGGCCATGTTTGCTCAGACTGGACGTGGACAGTTTGATTCTGTCACTGCTGACTTCTATATCAACCTATAGTCCTCTCACTTTTTCCCACGTCAACTTTTGTCTACCCATCTATACCTGATCGTCCTACATTGTCCCCCTTTCGACCTATCCCCCATGCCGTCCATACTTTTCCCCAAGGTCGGCGACCAACCCAAGTCCCCCTTCTTTAAGAAGCTTCCCCCGGAGGTCCGAAAGATGATCTACACGGAGCTCTTTGGATCTCGCCTCGTCCACGTCCTATTCCATTCATCTACGTATCTGAAGCCCGAGTCTTCTTACATTAGAGACACTATCTAACCAGAGTATCAAGGCAGAATCGAATAACTGCCAGAAACAAGCATCATTCAAACCAAAACACGCCAGCCAGAGCAAAACCCGTACTTAAACTTGCCCTCGCAAAGCCAATACTTGTACAGCCCAACCCTAACCCGGGACGAAGGACAGAACCACCGAATCAGAGTAAACAGTCCAATACCAAGCCTACCACGACCTCTTGCGAACGACATCACGCACAATCCGCCGACACTCGCTCGGATCCTCAAAGACATGCCAAGCCTCGCGCGGCACACCCTTAAACGCCTTCTCAAAACGCTCAGGCTGGTTCTTCTCGTCGATGCCAAACGAGGCGACATCGGTAGCCTTGCGGATTAGGATCATCTTGATCCAGTGGGGGAAGGCTCGGTATCTGCAGCATCTCATCAGCAAGAGCCAAAAGCTCAAAATCGGGGCACCTACACCTCGCCGTACGCCTCGGGATCAGATTGTGTAGAGTCTCCAATCACAATCATCTTTCTCCTAGGTAGCCACGAGTGAACCTTCTTCATACGGTCGGCCTTGTACTCCTCCGTCCCCATCGTCAACGCCGATAGCAATCCCGCCACCGTCCGCCAACTCGAGTCTCGCAGCACGAGTGTGCCTTGCGGAAAGTAACGATCACGGAAGTCGCGCAGCAGTGGATACAAGTTGTAGGGCGAAGCGGAAAGATAAAACCAGGGGGTGTCGCGAGGCAAAAGGGACTGTAGATCTGAGTAAAGCTCAGGCATTCCGGGAACTGGAGTAGGTTCGTCGACAAATGTGGACTTGAGAATCCCCAGAGGATCGCTTGTCATGGTGACTTTGATGGTGTCGTCAATATCTACAGAATGTTAGTGGTCGCTCATACCAAGACACATGGGCTGAAGACAAACCTGAAATGACACCCCATCCTTCAGGCCCTGCATAGTAGGTCTGCATATCGAGTATACCCCTGACCTCTCTGGGCACCAGAGCCGTCGCATCGACCACAGATCCCTTATGATAGCGCTCAAGAGGCATGACACTCGTCGTGATGCCGTTGACGCTCGTCGGCCCCAGCCTCAGCTCCTTCTTACGGTGCTCAAGCCAAAACACTCTCGAGGCCTGGATGTCCCAGAGGAACGGAATTATCCTTTCCTCGATGACATCGCGCTCCGCTGCATCTTCTGCAAGACCCAACGTCTTGGCGATGCTCGATACAATGTCTGCGACGCGACACTTGGGCTCGTTCTCAAACACAGCGGCAACAAACTCGGCCTCCCACTCATTCGTCTCCGGGTTTCGGTACGCCGTGTTATCAAAGAGCCATACAATGTCGCCACTATCGACAGCCTTTCCAAAGGGGTTCAGATTCGCGAGACGGGAAAGCCATGCCGAGATGTTAACAGGAGCAGCGAGCGCCGCGGTCTGAACTCGCTGGAAAGCTGGGTTTCTGGGATCGGGCAGGTCGTGCTCGACCTTGTCAAAATTGCGCGCCTTTCTTGTTCGTAGCTGCATGTCGCCTGCAAACGAGGACGGGCTGAATTCGGTTTCTGGCATTGTGAAAGGAGGAGAAACGGCCCGGGTGGCCGCGACAGGTATATGCGATGTAGGTTTCTGCTGTGAATGATGCCTAAGACTGCGGGGAGGCAAAGAACGAGGAGGTCGCGTGCAAAGAATGAGTCTTGAGAACGGCGGAACTGTATCAGGAGTCGCGGGGTCGCGTGGATGTTTGAGGTCAGGTTTCGGAGTAGGACGTCAAGGCGGAGCAGGCAGCGAGGACTAAAACAATGTCTATTAAAGTCGCAAGACAAGACTGGCATGAAATGTGGGAAGGTCCAAGCCAGGGTCAGGCCAGAGTCTCAGTCACCAGGGCGAGGCGACAATAAGAAGCAGGCGCGCCATAAGACCCGGCATCCATGGCTGCTGGACACGCCCAAGGCTTGGCTCTGCTCCGTGACCTCATGGGCATCAGCAAGGCTGTGCGGGGGGTGGCCAAGACATGGCGATGCTTAATTATTGCTGGTGCAATAGGATGGCTGGCCTCAAGATCGTCAAAAGATCGCCCGGAGAGTGTGAGGCCCTTTTGGTGTGTTCGCAGAAAGATTGTGGGTGGCCAGGTCCAGGTGACGTCGCTGCATGATGACGATGACGGCGATCGCTGCACTGTGGGGGTGGGGCACAGCCGCGTGGCTTCGGTGAGCGACGAGAATCAAAAGCCACAGTTGGTTGATGGTCGACAGTGGATGTGCAGTCTTGGCTGAATATGGTCACTTGCAGAGGCCGTGCTCAAGACTATTGAAATAAGAATTGACAACTTCCGTGTCGATGATGTTAGAGTGCAGTCACATCAACGCTGGGAGATATGGTTCCTCCAGTGGAACAGGGGGGTCTTCTAGAAGCACAAGGGTCATTGTCTCCGCTGCGAGATCGATACGACAACTCGCAAATGCCGTACCGCGCGTTACAATACACTCGGCAGTCGAATACGAAAAAAAGCATTAATTCGCATTGGCGACTCGCTATTAACCCTATCCATTTACGAGGAACCCCTGGGCATCGCCTGCAGATAGACAAACACCATTACTAGCGTCCCCCCAAGATCCATCAAGATGGCGCCAACCACTTGGACCTCGGGAGAGGCGCTGAACTAACAAATCTAGTCCCTTGGTGCTCCATCAAGGGTCGGCCCGGAAGGTCAACTTAAAGTGGGAATTGATGGCATTGTAAAGAATGACACCACATACAATTTGCCAGAACCATGGTCAAACATAACATAATAAATAAGCTGTTGGCTATGCTAATGCTCCGGACCCCTATTATATAAGTACAAGGCGTGAACCGCCTCAAGTCTATCGACTCGTGAACCAAGACCCCCTAAAACGCCATTCACCGATCCTGATCCTGTCTTAAATCATGCATGATTTCCCCCCTCTCGTATGATGCTCGGGTATCAACCAACGCTACTATCACAGCATCGAAACAATGTTGAATCAGCCCCTTATCCGTCTATATTCTTCAACCCCACCAACCCTTCTTGATGTTTCGATCAAACATGTTCTCATGAACGTCTTCGGCCATGGATTTGACCACACCCTTCATGGCCCTCTCACTAATCGTGAACGGGTCGTAGAATAGGTGGTCATCGGGGGTTTGACATTCAGCCGTCAACTGCTTCGTCTCGATAACCAGATCGTCTGTCTTGCCCTTGACGCATGGTGTCCAGACATCCGCGAATCGCATCGAGTCGTTGCTTGATAGGGTCCCACGCCCTAGCGAGTCTGCCACCTTTGCTCGCTGCATCTCTTCCTCTGTCATGGCATCGAGAATTGGCTTGACAGGGTTGAGTTTGAATCCAGTTCGCAGAGGGTATGGCGCAAGGATGACCCGGTCGCCGGCTTTCTCGGTCTCGTTGGTGTGCTCGGCCTCGTTGACAGTATCGTCCCTCTTGGTCTTGCTCGGCTTTTCGGATTCCTCTTCTGCCAATCCATCAGGCTTTTGCATACCCTTCTCCCTCCACTGGGAGATTGCGAATGTGACCATCCTGTTCCAATGTCTGGTAAGCTCGGCAGCATTTCGCGTCTGCTCGGCTAGGCTGTTGGGAGACGGCGGCTTCGGTCGACCACTCCAGCCGGGAGTAAGGGAAATGTCGAAAAGCGTTGGGATAAGGATGCGAAAGCTCTCGAATCTGCGCTCGTCGACCTTCTCAATGGCGCCAGGGGTAGTTAGCTCCTTGACCTGGGATTCAGTGGCATTGGTCCAAAAGTCCGAGTAGGCCACCGATTTTGGGTCCAATGATGCCCGGTACAGAATCTCGGCCTGGTCGATGATCTCATCCGTCATTATCTCGATAAGCTCCTCCGAGTGTTCTCGTGGCATTGCCGCCATGTTCCAGATTTCCCAGGCGCCAAAGGTAAAAATCCACAATGTCTCGCGAGGGGCAGCTTCAGGCGATGGCATAGCCAGGAATTCTTGTACCTGATCTGCCAGACTGGGGACCTGAAAGGGGGCGGGATATTGCTCAGAAAGGTAGTCGTAGTCCAGAGCAGGCTTTTCATTGACATCGGTATGTCGGGTTACGTCGAGCAGCTTCTGTATCGCCACTTCGTAGAGAGTGCTGTTGACAAGACCTTTGCTGGGACCACCAGACGGCACGAGGGAGATGTGTGATGTGCAGTTGAGCTGGGCTGGGTGTCAGTTGCATAGCTAGAACCCGTTATTCATTTGGCTTACCTCTTCACATAGTTCCTCGGTCCACGTGCGACGGCTTCGCGAGGTGTCGGTGGCGCTACCTATGATATCGGGGGAACCGAATACCACGATCCTCAGGTTCGCTTCTGGGAGCGGCTCAGAGCCCCACGACAGATAAGAGCCGCCCGATATACGTGCGGGCAATAGGCCAAAGAGCACAAACACAGCAAAAAACAAGGCCGAGGCTTGGAGGAGGAGCCTGAACCCTCCACGCCAAACACGGGTGGAGCAGAAAATGACGACGTTTCTTAGGCCGAGCTGGCTCATCAAAGAGTTGTCGCCGTCATGATGGCTTGGGAGTTGATGGTCGAGCTCGGAGGGTGATTTCCATACTGGATTGAGCATGATGCGACAAAGCTGCATATAGCGATGAAGTTGTAAACCACGTTCCAAGTCTAGGGTCGGGGAGAAATGGACTTGGAAGCGTGTTATATAGATGCCGCTCTAGGCGTGGCCGGTGAGGATAAGCAGATAAGGGCAACGTGAAAAATAATCACTGCCGATTTATCCAGTCGAGAACAAGAGGCGTACAGTTGATGCTCCCTAAAATGCTGGAGCGCTGACGTTTTGTGGAATGCTGGCAGTGAGAGACACTGACTAGGTTCGGGCGAGGCGTATAGATGTGGATGGAGCGGGAAAGAGAAGACGAGTCTGTGTCAGCTGTACATGAAGAAAAAGGCGAAAGGCCGAGATGTGGTCTAGAATGTTTACGGGGAACCAGAGGGAAAAGAAGTCGGGAGAAAATGGTTGAAACGAACGACTTGATGTGTGCAGTGCAGGGCAGTTGGGAAACCCGTCAAACAAAGCAACAACACAAGTCAGGAGAAGACGGGAGTTGGCGGGGGACGAACAAGGGGTGGAGAGCAGTGCAACGGCTTCAGCGGAGGGCCACCGACTTATTAGGCACTAGAATGCCCTCCCCAGGTCACCGGCTTGCTGAGCCAAGAGTTATCGTTGCCGTCCAAGAGCTTCGATTTGCGTGGCCAAGGTCGACCTGCCAGCCTTGTGGGAGCGGGATTGTGGGAGAGAGAGGGAACATCAGGGATGCAGCGCATGGATACAAGACTCAAAAAACTCGATGGATCCCTGCGCATTTGTGGGATTCATGTGGCCAAGAGTCCAAGACAGCTCCTCGCCCAGAGGTCGAATCTCCTGAATTTCGCCTGTTTCAGCCAGTCGTTGGGTGCGTCTTGCGAGGTGCAGTAGCTGTCCGTCGAGTTTGTGCCCACATCCCGTGGTGTTGCGCCGCGGTGCCGTCTCCCGTGAGCCCCGATCCGGCCTTGTCCTCGTCATCTGAATGGTTTGCCACGAACCAGCTGTCGCGTCCAGAAGCCGATATCCGTAAATTGAACCCCAAGAAGTCGTCGTCAGCAGTGGAGCGTTCGCTGTTGGCGGCGCCTCTTGTCAAGCCACCGGCACTGCGGCACAGACAAGGGTCCCTTCCACCGTGACATTGTCCAAGACATGCTGCCGTTACATTGACGAGTTGGCGATTGTCGAGGGTGGTGTTGCACCTTCTGGGAGATTGTGTGGGGTGACGAAAAACTGTAGATGAGGTCTTGGTGTTTTGTGAGGCCAGAAGAGGCAACCAGGCACGAGGCAAGCTCCAAGACTCAGGTACCAAGCATGCATCCATAGCGGCTCCCTCCGGTCTCAACCACACATCCATCCAACATGTCGCAGCAAGCCCCAAACGTCGATGCATAAAGTCCTATCCTGCCATCATCAATAAGTATGTAAATTCGCCTCTACGGCTCTGTTTCATTCTGTCCTGATTCTTCCCTCAAAGCGGTTATCTTCTCCGTCCACTATCTGCCCTGACGTTACACATGCATCTGCTCGAGGGTAACATGTATCGTGCGTCATCAGTGAGATCGGTAATAAGACCTCGCAGCGCCGAGACTGTAGGCACATAAAATGGGCCGATGATGAGGTCTGCCGAGATGTCTGCTGTCCTCCCAAGGACAAAGTCGGCATCTCGTCTTGTGTAGCCATCGGCCTGTGGAAGGAGATTGCGGAGATATGAGTCTTGTGCCTCACTCAACGCTCAACGACCTGTGGCTTGAAACAGTTGACGGGCCTCCTGTGCCACGATACGATCATCGCGGTGGGCTGCTGCCAAGAACTGTCCAATCTTGGACGGTGTAGGATGGGGTGCTGTCAATGCCGCTGTCACTCATGCGCTGGCATTTCCCCGTTTCTCCCTATTCTTTTGGCCGAGCCGGTCCCGGACTTGAGGCAACTCCAGACGCCATACAACGCAAACTTGCAGCCATTTGTGACAACAGTCGCCATAAGCGAGGCAGGGCCACCAGCCTGACGATGCTGATTCATCCATGTCAGCTTTTGGCGCGATTGGCACTCGGATCTCTGTGGCGGATGAGCGCTAAAAACCTGGGCTGCCGCGCCGGGCTGTGCAAAGCCAAGGCTTTGGTAGAGGGTGTAAGCAAGGCAGATCACAGCGCGATCACCGAACGAGAAATTAACGAGTCGAGTTGAGGGGATGCCCTGCAAAGGATTCATCAATTGGAGTCCTAGTTCTTGTAAACATCCTCCCTTCAGACCGCGTCACGTGGATCCAGAAATGGACGAGACACCAAAGGTGCACGTTTGGGTCTGACTGCTCTTAAAAGCCGCTCCCTACCTACTTTATAATAGTAAATTGTATCAAAACATTCTAAGATAATAAAAAGATATCTTAAGGAGAAGTAATAATTAAGATCTCTTTTGTCTATTATAATAGGACTTTATAACACCTTTATAGCTACCCATAGGGGAGGATATACTAATATCTTTGTAGTGTCTTGTTTTTTCTTCACCCGCCTGGGTGTCTTCCATCACGGAACTGCCATCCCTGTAGGAGTGGAGAATCCTGTTCCGGACTTTGGTTGCTCATAACACAAGGTTCAAGCACATTTTTCGTATCAGCACGACGAAAACGTCAAGAAGGTTTGCCCTGATGTTGGTGTCGCTCGGTCAACACTTCCAGAAAACTGGGGACTTGTTCTTGATGAGGGAAGCCATCAAGTAAAGTCTCAGGAATGCGAGATGAGTAGAAACTGACATGTCCAATCGGGGAAACTTGACCAAGACAAACGTTCCCTCATAACGGAGTCTTGGGAAAAAGAACCATCCTAGATGTGTCTTGTCTCAGACTTTAAGGACAAGTGGACAGCTACAGGTCAAATAGCTGAGGCTATCACATGACCGAAGCTGAGTAACAAGAGGGAGATGAGGAGCAATTTAAAAAAGGCCCTTATCAAGGGCGGCCAAGATGAGAATCTCTCTCAAGGGCGGTAAACAACCGTCACGAGGGAGAAAGACGGTTGCTCGAGGCCCAAATGGAGGTGAATGACCTTTTTCAAGGGATTCTTGTTCTTTTTATAGAGGAGGCGCATTCACACCTTGCAGCAACCACCAAAACAGCCCCACACATGCATCACCAACCCGAGCTACTTCCAACGCGGTCAACCAAAGTCCTGAACAACATTACTCGCATCGGGATTCTCCTGAACCTTCCCTTGATATTGGGCCAATAACAATTAAACCGTATCTATTGGCCAATCTCTTGTTCGAAACAGAAATCACCATCTTAATCACTCTTGTCAACTCTCAGCAACACGTCAGAGTCGCATCCGAGTGGCTCCTGCACGTGCATTTCACCCCTGTCAGGCTTTGGACGCCTTGAAACCGTGAACCCGTCACCAACCACGGATGCCACTCGGGACTGCCTCAGCCTCTTCCCGACAACATCCCATCTCACTCTTGTCGACAAAACATCTCACTACTGCGTACATGGCCGGACCCCTCATCCATAGCCTCACACTACGCGAACCGACCCTCGTATCGCCAATCCAGCGTCTGGCTTACGCTGCGAACCTCTCCACTATCGATACGCCGCTTCGCCGCTCCGCGCCCGAATAGCACCCTCCTCCGCAGCAGCCTGCCCGCTAAACACCATGTGCGCGAGTCTCCCGCGGCTACGACCCTTCGAGTCATGATCGCATCGAGGCCACTTTGCCCGCTGCCTCGCCCTACACCATCAGCTGCCGCCCCACGGCACGCTGCGCATTTGCGCCATCCGCTACCTGAGCTCGAG
>SSHR01001056.1:0-28194 GCA_006518225.1 Fusarium neocosmosporiellum | reverse complement strand
AAACTTATTGCAGGTCACTGTAGCTCCAAGCGCGTGCTGTAACGCGCCGCGTGCGCATGCTGCAATGCATTGCGAGACGCTCGGACGCTGTCGTGGTGTTGGCTTTGGCGATGGCGTCGATATCGCTGGGACTGCCCTGGATTGGTCGAGCGTCTAGGTGTTTGTTTTGGGATCAGAGGCATTGGCATGAATGACAAGAAAAGCCGGGAGTCGTTCGTGAGTGCCTTGATGGAGTTCCAAGGCTGGTGATTATCGGAAGGCACGGCGTTTAGTCGATCCTACTATCATGGCAGGGCCAATGTGTTGGGCGGAAAGTGCAGTGCGGTCAGGTTCCCTCTTGGGGTGCTGACACGGCCATCCATCTGGAACAAGGCTGTTATCAACACCTCTCCCATCCAAGTCTTTGCATCATTCAATCATGGCCATTCTTTTGCTTTCCTTTGCTTCTCTCTCATTGGGGGAGCTACACAAGATGGAAGACTTCTAGAAGAGAGCCCCGCACCCGTGCCGTTCCTGTTCCTGTTCCTGTTCTTGTCACCTGCCACCTCCCAAACGCGTGCCGTGCCCCTGAATTCCAGCCCTCTCTCAGGAACGGAACCCCGTTATCACCAATTGTGTGCGTGGTGGTGTGTGGCTTCACCACTGAGACGGAGGGGTGAGGCTCGCCGAACTGCCCCCGCGGTAGAGTGCTCGCATGAATCACGAGGCCGGCAGCAGGTGAGACTGGTGACTGACTGGTTGGCTTACATAGTATTACTCCGTAATTTCGAGGAAATGGATAGAAATGGAAATGGGAAAGGCCCTGTTGGTGCTGGCGGCCCGGACGGGATCGTTGATCGACGCGCATGCCGGCTTCCAGCGCTAAGCTCGAGGCTCTACCCCTCAAAGCATGCTCCCTGGGTCTCTCCATGTTGCGTTGCGAGTTGGGACAAAGCGCCCTTGTCCATGCCTGACATACATATGCAGGGCGCAGGATATTCCCCCCCCCCCCGAACCATAATATAGATGCAGGATTCCTCGACTCTCTTTTCCGAACTGGGCGCCGTGCAGCACGTCAGATTTCGTGGGAGGGCAACGTGACACTCTCCGTGTTGCAGGTGACAGATGAGACGAATAGACGCCTCGCTGGCTTGCTCCCGGACATGCGCTCCGCTTTTGGGAGTGTAATCCACGACCTCGGGCACTAGAGTCGAATTGGAGGAGAGACGCCATCGCCAATTGACCAGCTCCCTTTGGCCACTTACTTGTCGTATGCCTCTACTACTAGTTGCGGTTAACTGGGGGGCATCCGCTCAAGAGGGGAGGCTCACGTCTTCGCAACACATGGCGGCGTGGGTCTCGGGCCAGGTGAGGCCTCATCTACCTAGCTTGGAGCTATGCCGACACCAACGACTTGCAACACGGAAGAAGGCTCGATAACCATGGACCCGGGCCGACAGTACCGAGGGTCTACAATAGCCACAGTCGAAGGTTTCAGGAGTCGGGCTGATGATGCTCGAGCTCCTGGGCAAGCCAGCTGTCGATCCTTCAGTTCTGGTAACCGGTGATAATGAGAGGCACTCAACACCGGACATGCCAAGACAAGTTAGGGCCATGCCAGGCCTGGGCGATGATTGTCATCCTCCATGGGCGGGTCGCCTGCCCCCGGTCCCCTGTCGGCATGTCCCTGGTCTTCAATGACGATGACGAACATGGAGGTCCACTGCAAGCTCGGTAGCTAGGTGCTAGCCCGGTGACTAGGCGATATGATGAACGGGGCATTCTGCAAATTCAACCTGCAGTTCTAGTGGTCCAGCCGCATGGCCCAACTCGCCCAGGGGCACCCCTTTGATGGTGGCCATCGTCGTCAAGAGGCAGAGAGGTGTTGACGGATGCGCCTGGTCTCTGAGCTTGCAGCCATCGGCTCTGACTCGGTCGCCATCGGCTCTCCAACCCGACACCTGGCGTCGAGAGCTCTAAGCGCGCAAAGAGACAACAAGAGGCCAGTGCCCATGGATTGATGAAGACATCAACCCACCGAGGGGACTGCGATCAAGAACCGGCAGGGGAGAAGACGCAAGCTCAGGCCAGGAATGGAGTGGTCGGGAGCGGGCTCCCTTCATACTTGGTAGTACTTGGTACATGGGAGTTGGAAGAACCCCTCCACAGCCCACACTCGTGCATTCTTAACTCACCTTTCAGGCTCTGTCGCTCCCTTCGGTTCGCTCAGTCATTTCATGGCGACATGGATACGCATCGTTGAGCCCCCGCTGCTTCGCGATTCCTACGCAGAACGGTGCTGGGCCAAGTCGCTAGACATGAAGAGAGCAGCTCTGAAACAAAGAGTTTCAGAAGCGGCTAAGACATGAACGAGGCATATGAGCGCCTACCTACAGTGGCAGCAGAGGTAGGTTTGGTGCCTGAATGTTTGAAATAGGGCGCAAAGTCAACTCCATGGTACCTAGGTAGGGAAATCTCACACCCACAGAGCTACCTACCCTCAGCACACCCCTCATTTCAACCGGCATCAAAGACTCGGACCCCTTTTGCTGGGAGGAGAGTCCACATTGCATCCCACGCACTCTAACACTGGCTCACTAGGCTCCTCTCCTCTCGCCCCCCTTCGTCGACCTCCTCCCCAACAGCTGATCCACTCTCCTACTCTGTCATTACTGCGCATTAGCTATCAAAATCCACCCCTCATCAAGGCAGCTTGGAAAGGGCCCAAGGGTCTTGTTTCTGCTGGCCTCGTCTTCGGGTCCCCGTCGTCGTTGTCGTGTCCCTGCTTGGTCTTGCTTGGGTCTTGATTCTTGGTCCTGAGCTGCCCTTCTGGTTGGCTGGCTACGCTTCTACTTCTGCTTCTGCTTCTACTTCTGCAGCCCACCTGGTCCCAAAGTTCCCATCTCCATCCATTCCCATCCGCCCCCCAGTCCCTCCTCCATCGCTCGTCCCAGAAAGCGGCTGGTGCGCCGCCTCGTGCCTCGCAAGTTCAAATTGGTGCGCCTGTTGATCGTCTTTCCCTCCACTCCCACCTCCCGTCTATTTGGTCCCGTCTTCCGTCTTCCGTCCTCCCGTCGCCTTCCCGCCTTGGATCTTGCTGCTCCCCTTTGCTCCCGCGCACCGCCGCTACGCCGTCGCCACACCAGCACTCTTGGGCTCAGCAGAGTAATTACCTTACTGTGTCGTACCGCCGACGGGTCTAATAAAGGTGCCTGCTCAACCAGCACGCTACCCGTTCTGACGTCCCTGTACTGACTTGCGTGACCCCTTCTTAGGCTGCGGCTCCTCCTCCTCTTGACCTGGCCCAACCACCTAGACCAAGAGCTACTAAGGTCATTGCCCGTCCACTTCGTCCTCCGCTGGAGAATCCCGAACCGCTTCGCTTCGCCAAACGCTAAATCACCCCGACCCTCGCATATACAGCCGCGTTGGTCTCCTCGTGGGTCCTCTTGTGCGCACCGTTTCTTGGGCCTCATAACCATCCACCCCCTGAGGCCAGACAAAGTCTCCCCGACAATATTCCACCTTACCCCTCGGAATTCCTTGGGTGCGCACGAGCTTCTTGATTCAAGAATCCGACTGCATTGCACTGTCTGGACTTGTCCTTGACCGGGCCGTTCCACCCCGCGCTCGCATCCTCCCCGTCTTTGCGCCGCCGGCGAACCGTCCACGACCTTTAACCCCACGTTATCTTCGCGCGACTCACTTGCCACGATTCGACGACTGCCAAAGATACAACGACAATGGCCGAGAAGCCTTCGGTGTTGATCATTGGAGGGCTTGGCTATATCGGCCGCTTCCTGGCCCTCCACATCCACCAAAATGAACTCGCCTCCGAGGTGCGACTCGTTGACAAGGTGCTCCCCCAACTCGCGTGGCTGGCTCCCGAGTTCTCCGAGGCCTGTTCACAGGACAAGTTTATGCAAGCTGATGCCAGCCGACCTGGTGAGTCTCGCGCTGCTTATCCTACGGCTTGTACCCTTTGTAGTTGTCAAGTCTGTTTGACCAGCGGCTAACGAGGGACCTTTTCTGCCTCTTGTGTAGAGGGACTAGCGAGAATCTTTGACCGTCCGGATGGAAAGCAATGGGACTATGTCTTCAACTGCGGCGGCGAGACGAGACATTCGCAGGAGGACGAGGTCTACAAGCTGAGGTCGCTGAACCTGTCTATCGCGCTAGGCCAGGAGGCGGCCAAGAGAGGCGTCAAGGCCTTTATTGAGCTGAGCTCGGGTATGGTTTACAAGTCAGACTCGTCACCAAGCAAGGAAGGGGATAAGCTGAAGCCTTGGAACCGGATTGCCGTCTTTAAGCTGCAGGCGGAGGAGGAACTCTCCAAGATCGAAGGGTGAGTCGGCCCGTGAAGCTCATGAAGGGTGCAAAATTAGGGTGTCATTCGCTAACAGTTTGTGGCGTATAGCCTCAACCTCGTGATCGTGCGCTTACCACACGTCTACGGGCCATATGCTTCCCAGTGGGTTGCGACAGCCTTGTGCATGGCTCGCACTTACCAGCACCTGGAGGGAGAAATGAAGTGGCTATGGACCAAGGACTTGCGGACTAACACGGCGCACATCGACGACGTTACGCGCGCCTTGTGGTTGCTCGCGGCGTGGTACGACGCGGGCAAGGCAAATTGGGATGAGGCCAGCATGGGCAAGATCCCCATCTTTAACATCGTGGACGATGGCGCGACGAGCCAGGGCACCATTGCAACCATCATCGGCGAGATCTTCAAGATCGAGACGGGATTCCAGGGTCAGCTCATCAGCACGTTTGCGCGACTCAACCTGGACAGCGTTGTGGACGATGTCAACGATGAGCTTCTGGGACCTTGGGCGGACATTCTTGTCGACGCAGGCATCACGAGACCAGGACCATTGACGCCGTTCATGGAGAAGGAGCTGCTTAAGGACACAGACCTCAGCATGGAAGGGAGCCGGCTCAAGGCGTTGTTGGGATTCGAGTACACCAAGCCCAAGATGACCAAGGAGCTATTGGAAGAGGTGATTGAGAGTTACCGAAGGATGAACTGGTGGCCTTGAGCAAGCGGGGGAGGACTCAGTATACCCAGACTGCGAAGAGAGGAAAACGGGGATGACGACGTCGAGACATGTATGGATAACGGCGTGGATTCTTGACTTGTTTCTTGCATAGACTCGGCTTAGCGAAGAGTCCGCCTGGTGTTGGAAGAGACGATACCCGGGACGATGAGGACAAAGGGCCTGAAGAACAGCCGCGAGCAGACGAGGCCGAGGCAAGGCTGGACAAGGGGCGAAGGAGATAGATGCAGCCCCTCGAGGGAGCGGTGCCCCGGGGTGGGGAGGGGAGGGTGAAGGGGAAGATGACGAGGATAGTGATGTATGACTGGAACACATGAGTTCTAGGAGAGGTCAAGGCGCCCATATTGATGGGAGGCCAGTTAATAATATGGGCAAATAAATATACTACTATATGTTGGATACAAGACTCGAGAGTTTTTGCTTTGCAGGATGGTAATGGTATGATGGTGGTGGTAGGGGTGGTGGTGACGTGAAGGCTACGAGAGGGGCTATGGAGATGTATCGAACAAGATCTTGAAGGCTGGAGAGGAGAGAAAGAGGGGGGTGGAAATGGAAGGCTGGGGATGAGCCGAGGTGGTTGTCTGGATATGAGGCAGAGCAAGACACAGAGAGACATGTGGAAGTGAGAGGGACATGGCGTGGAGATTGCGAATCGCGGGGCCCCAGAATGTTTCGGCCGATTCTGTTGGTTGGGATCCAATGGATGGATTGGAGACCTCGGACGAGCGAGGAGGAGTCAGTTGTCAAGATGGATGGCGTCTGCAAGGGGCAGCTTGTGATGGATGGTTGCATCAGCGAGCGGGCGGGCGGGCGATGCATTTGTCCCAAGCTGAGTTGAGGGATCCAATTTGGCTTGGCAGTGAATGAATTGCGGTTGTGTCCGAGGCTTTTTGGCCTTGGCTCTATGTGGTGGCTGTGGTGAAGAGTGGTGATGGTGTGGTGGTACCTAGGTGGTGTAGATGACCCCATGGATGGATGCAATGGCAATTTGGTATGGCCGAGTGTAGAATAGTGGGCAACTTATTCTCGGATGCCATTGAATGTTTGATAGGGGAGGGAGAGATAGACAGAGATAGAGAGATATAGTAAGAGACAGAGTGGGGGAGAAGGTATGGTTTGTTGTACTGCATCTCTTACCTCTTCAACATCATGACATTGAGGATGAATCATGGCCCTCGTATATTCAGATGCCCAGCCACGACAATCCCAATTCCACTTGATCATACATAGTAACTAAAGAAAAGAAGACACCTCCGCTTTCTTGGCAAGCGGCCCCTCCATGCCCATCAACGGCTTTGACTTCCCCATTCGCACCGAACCCCGTTGAGAGCTTGTTCCAGGCGTCGAACAAGTTTCCTCTTGGGGTATGTATCCTAGATGTGGGCCAATGGGTTTTTCTACGTGTACCCCTGCCGAGAGCTGAGCACGAGGAAATATCGAAAGATGAATGTGATTGTTGGCCTGGCTCTTTCTCTCTTCTGCGGTCTTGACCTCGGCGGCTGCGTCACTGCTCGGCCTTTGCTTGTGATAGAGAAACTGCTGAACCTCGACGTTGGTTGACGCATATTAGACGCCGCCGCATCCCACATCTATTACTGTACCAGCAAGTCTAAAGTAAGCCAACAGGATCTCGTCACAATTGACCATTCACCTCCAAGATCTGGTGAATTATTTGTTATTTTGTGGCTTGCGTGGTTGACGGGAACAGTTCAGCTTCAGCTGGGTACTTGCCTCGACTATCGATCGATTGGTTTTCAATATTCTTGATAGCGTCATCTCGGTCCACCAGAACCAGCTCACCTCTTCTTGCTCCTGCATACTTCTTCTTTACACTCTTCACCACAACCTCTTTTTTTCTTTATCCTCCTTATACCAAACATTGCAAACATGGCTGCTCCAGCTGAAAAGACCATCACCGACCTCAACGGTAAATGGCTTCTCGTAAGTTAAGCTGCTGATTGATTGCTGCCCCTCCCCCACCTCGAGCCACAAGGCTTCATTCAGATGCTGACCACGCCCACGCGCACAGAACAAGACTCTCTCGGATAGCTCCGAGCCCATCCTCGCGCTCCAGGGCATCGGCTACCTCACGCGCAAGGGCATCAACATTGCCACCATCACCCTTGACATCAACCAGTACACGGCCCCGCCCAAGCCGCCCAACACGTCGACCGACCTCTTCACCCACGTCGACATTGTGCAGTCGGCCTCGGGCCTGACGAGCACCAAGGAGAACCGCTGCCTCGACGAGACGTTCCGCGAGCACTCGGACTGGCTGTTTGGCAACGTCAAGGGCAACTCCAAGTTTGTCACGCTCGACGAGATCGACGACGACTTCCTCAAGCAGGGCTGGCTGGTCGAGGGCGACCAGCCCAAGTTCATCCGCAGCTACGTCGAGAGCCAGGGCAACGGCTGGATCGCCACCCAGATCTGGGGCTTCGAGGAGGTCAACGGCGAGAGGAGGTACGTGAGGCATGTGCTGGTGACCAAGGGCAGCGAGAGGGTCACGGCCAAGCTCGTGTACGACTACCTGCAGGAGTAGTGGTGATTACCTGCGACCTACCTAGAGCAGGAGCCTACCTAGCAGGATACCTAGCTATGACATGAAGGACAATTGATGATCATGAATGACTCTGCGATTGTGTGCGTCCATCAAGGTGTATTGCCTCACAAGTACTGCGCTATGTTGAAAGCGGCCCTTTCCCAACTGGCTCGAGTTGAGCCTCAATACGATAATCCTCCTGATGTTTAGATCATTAAACCCCCCAAACGCCCATCATGATGCTTGAAAAAAAGAATTCTGCCTTTGTCGTGTAATTGCTTCGAAACGTTGCTTCTTTTGGTATGCCATTTCCCTCGCGCAGAGTGCCCCCTTTACTCTGGCCTCCTCTTGACAAACTCCTCCAGGTCCTGGACAGTGGCGACACCCAGTACAAACCTCCTCTTCTCATCGGTAATGACAGCAAACTCCTCCTTCCAAGGCCCGTCGGGGACGCCGGCGCGGAAAAAGTCCTCGAGCTCCTCGAGGGTCGTCTCCATGGTGATGACGCGGTAGGTGCGGCCGCGGCGCTGGAAGCGCGTCATGGCGGCCGAGAGCTGGTCGCCGGGCTGCACCTTGCCCGAGTCGAGCAGCGACTGGAGGTGGGGGATGGAGATGTAGCCGAGGAGGGCGCGCGTGTCAGAATCGACGATGGTCAGGTGGGTGTAGTCGCGCTCAAAGGCCGAGACGAGGGCGAGCGAGATGGCGTCCGAGGGGTTGAGGGAAAGGGCGGCGGGAGGGTCGAGGTCCTCGACGGTGGCCTGTCTTTTGTTAGCTGGGACTCTGTAGCCCAAGCATGTAGGTGCTGGACGAGATATACCCCGCGATATCGAGACGACCACTTGGTGACGAGGGGCTGCGTCGAGGTTGTAGCAGTGGCGGTAGCGGTAGCCATGTTGTGAGAGTTTTGCCAGACAAAGAGTCAATGGGATGATGTAATGGACAAGTTATGCAGCTGATAAGCAACGTTGACAGGTCGGCGGCCGGAGTATGAAGGGATCGCGGGGCAGGCTTTAGGCGGTCACAGAAAAGGTGGTTCGAGTTAGTGGGGGGTTAATTAGAAAGGAAAAAAAAAAAAGGACATCAACTTTTTTTTTTGGTTCTTTCCTCCACTGTCATGACCAAACAAGCCCCGCTAGCACGCCAGATGTACATCCACGCGAACGGACGCGAGACGGGACCCGTTGTCTGTCAATCAATCCGTCAAGTCAATCCCTGGATTAGATCGACCTGGTATGCATTGGCGTGCTAACGACCTAGAGAAGTTACCGTAGTGAAGCTAGCCCCAGGGCCCTAGAAGGCAGCATGTCTCGTGCCGTGGTCCATTGCTTCAGCTGTATTGATCCATCTCGTCCATAGGTACTTGTCAGTCAGCAACCTACCTACCTACCTACCTAAGCAACCAAGCTCGAAGCTCAAAACGACATGTGATGGGACAACTGCGTGATGTCACCACCCTCACCTCAGGTAGGCACACATACATGTATGTACCTCGTCCTCAGGCACTGATCTCAAAACCACTCTGCAAAGGCTTGAAGCATTCAAAACCTGAGACCCCATCAACATCCATGATATAAACAGCATGATCCAAATAAATAACCATCGGAATTCGGACCGTCCATCTCATCATCTCTCCTCAAGCATGGGATTCATACATGTCATGATTGAAATCCGTCCATGTACCGTCCGCAACCAATCAGAGCCGCCGCCTGGGCGTCATCCCTCGGACTTGGACATCCAGGTCGACATCCAAATCCGTCACACGTCCTGCCTGTCCTTGTCTTTGATCCAATTCCTGTTTTCCATCGCTCATCCCATCCTATGGTAATCTCTCTGCCCGTGCGTGATTTCCCCTCATCATCTATTTCCAAAGTGTAGCCTGGGAAGCTTCGCAAGGTGACAAGAAACAATCATTTTGGTCTCCGCGATACCCATCCCTTGTATCTCGAGACATCGTATCAGATATCAGGTACCTAGGTATCCAGGTAAGGTTTCATCCAATGTAATCAATCATGGGTCTTTCCTCCTGGGCCGCAGAGCACAAGTCCGGTAACTCCGGCTCATGTGTGCTCAACTCACCTTGTTGCTTCACCTTCTCTTCTCCTCCATCACCACTCCAAGCATCATCTCCTCCCCCAGAGATTGGCCAATTGCCTAGCTTCACCCTCCATCAACCACTTACACGCGCTCACACCAGAGGCAGACAGAAACACGGCCACAATGTCGCCGTTACATCCACCTAGAGATGCCTTCCAGGGCAGCGTATACAGTCCCCTCTCGCCCACCTCACGCACGCCCTATCAGGCCCGTCCCGAATTATACAGCGCCTACTCCATCGTCGACACCGGCAAGGACAAGGCAAAGCAATTGAGCGCCGAGGCCACCGCCGAATTCGAAAAGGCGAGCTCAAAGGCTCAGCCGAACGGGGGAAAGATTGAGCTATACTCGGGCAAGTACTATGCCGCCTGCACCTTTGGTGGACTGCTCGCCTGTGTAAGTCTCATACAACATCCGTCCATTGCCTCATCTCGACATCTAACAGCTTTCATTGCAGGGCCTCACCCATGCTGCCGTCACTCCCCTTGATCTTGTCAAGACCCGTCGCCAGGTCGACTCCAAGCTCTACACGAGCAACTTCCAGGCCTGGGGCAAGATCTACCGCGCCGAGGGCATCCGTGGCATCTTCACCGGCTGGAGTCCCACCCTCTTTGGATACTCGGCCCAGGGGGCTTTCAAGTACGGCTGGTATGAATACTTCAAGAAGACATACTCGGACATGGCCGGCCCTGAGGCCGCTCACAAGTACAAGACGGGTTTGTACCTCGCCGCCTCCGCCTCGGCCGAGTTCCTTGCCGACATCGCCCTCTGCCCCTTTGAGGCTGTCAAGGTCCGTATGCAGGGCTCCATTCCCAACCCTTACACCGGCACCTTCCACGGCATCAGCTCCGTCACGGCCAAGGAGGGCGCCGCCGGTCTGTACAAAGGCTTGTATCCTCTGTGGGGTCGCCAAATCCCCTATACTATGATGAAGTTTGCCTCGTTCGAGACCATCGTCGAGATGATCTATGACCGCCTGCCTGGTCAGAAGGAGGACTATGGCAAGGCTGCTCAGACCGGCGTGTCCTTCACCGGTGGCTACCTGGCTGGTATCCTGTGTGCAATCGTATCCCACCCTGCCGATGTCATGGTCAGCAAGCTCAACGCCAACCGCGCGCCAGGAGAGGCTTTTGGCGGTGCCCTGAGTAGGATATACAAGGACATTGGCTTCGGCGGTCTCTGGAACGGCCTGCCTGTGCGAATCGTCATGATCGGTACCCTTACTGGACTCCAGTGGATGATCTATGTGAGTATTTCTCCTTGCCTAGACACCGATAAAGCTTCAATTTTCGAGTTTCGACACTAACACGAATGACAGGACTACTTCAAGATCTTCATGGGTTTCCCGACCACCGGCGGCGCTCCGCCACCTGCCAAGAAGACGGAATAGACGTGTTAGAATTAGCCCCTTGGTTGTTTCCTTGTCCCAAAGTAAACGATGGACTACCGAGCAATTGCCTTGAGTTGTCCCCAGTTCTCATGTACACTATCAGGGGCCGATAATGACGGGTGAGAGAGAGCAGGGTCAGCAGTCCCATCAACAAGTCATTCCTAAGCAAGTAGTTAAACTGCCAGACGTCACACAACCTTTGCCAGAAGTGACTGTTCATCACGTCAGCCGGGTTCGGCTGTGTCTTGATCTCACTCAGTTGTGATCCATTGTGAGACTTGGCCTCCTGTCACGGGGAAATAGCAGCGCCCCGCTCATCAGATCGAGAGACGGGGTGCCTTTTTCGTGCTCATTCCGTGCATAACACGAGTTGATCGGACGGGTATCTAGGAAACCTGCAGGGCGCAAGGCGTAATCGACAGTGCAGCGTCTTACTCCGGGCGGGAGCATCGGGAATCGCACAAGGGAATATCCGTGCGCTGCTCGCAGCGCAAGCAGGTTTCACCATGGACCGAGCTCAGACAGACAGGGATTCTTGCTCCTCTATCATGATCTAGTCATGCTGTGCTGACATGGTCCACTGATAGATAGCAGAGCGTGGGGTGGCAGTTGTGAAGGTTGAGGATAGTGTCACCTTGATTACGACGGTCTCACGGTGGGTTTGTTTTGACATGGCCTCTCGATAAGAGTGCCGTGCTTGCTTTTCAAGACCGAGCATGGATCAGCTAGATGTTGGTTCGGAAAGTTGCAGAGTGGTTAGCTGATGGGTGATCTTGGGTACTGTAAAGCAGATGCATAGCACACAGTGCGTCATGGACTCAGTCTGTAAGCCCCACACGGTACGACGGTCGCCCAAAATGGACGCATTCCGTCATGGTACATAAAGTGGAATGGATCAAATGGCGGGGAGAACGGCGCGGTTGCGTGTGCGTTGGAAAAGATGGGGACGGCAGCGCGCGATGCGATGCGTGTGTGCGTGGTTGCGAACCCACGCACGCTAGCGCCAGTGACGTTTGTTCCAGAACAATGCCACCGCAAAGCCGTCACACTGAGACCAGGGTCATGATGGGAAACTCCATCCATAATTAGCGGCGCGAGGTCCGTTGGCTGCAGCATCACCCCCCCCTCTCCAGCTCTGGCGAGCCAAGCAAGTGTTCAGAGATTGCTGCACACTCGCAGACGCGGGCCGTCGTAGAACGCCACAGCACGAGGGCCAAGCGGACTATTTCCGAAGCGATCCATGTCTTGGAGTCGGTGTAATTCAAAGACCGAGATCGAGAGCGAAAGTACTTCTCTCGCATTCGTTGGGCAGCAAGCCCGAAACTCGACAAGAACAGCACGTCCCGGATATGTTTAGCATCATCGGTGCCGAATAAACTGGTGAGACCCGGAATTCAAGGTTACCTCGGTGGAAAGACGCATCATCGGACTGGCGTGCAGTACTTCGGTGCTGTGGTTGCACCAGACTCATCCAACGGTCAAGGGACCCTTTTCGAGACAAAAGGGAGGGCATATCGACAACAACGGACCGACTGGTCGGCGATCAGGATGGGAGGAGAACCAAGGTGATAGGATACCATCGCCGCGGTTGGACACTCTGGGCCGAGTGATTGGTGATGGCTGCCAGTGGATACGGGGATGTGCCGCATGGCAACCCCACACTTGCCTCGCTCGCTTCCACCATCTTGATGCCTCGAATGAGGAGGGGTCGAACAAGAGGACGGGTGATATTTCTAGCTCTGATCTCTGGGTGGCGTGCGGCTGGCAAACTAGGTAGCGACTTGAGCTCTGTATTTGCCGACGATGCAAGAGTTGAAGGTATGCCGGTGAAAATGACTCCAAACACGACCACTGGATGGAGTTGATGATTCCAAGGGGCTGTTTTGTTTGACCATGTACCGAGTGCGCAGGGACCAGGGGGACGATTCCCTAGGCTTGATTCACTATGCCCTATCTCGTGGTTTTCTCCCACCTTGCCCTGTTGTCCCTGGAACCATTCAGTTGTCCAGTTGATCGAGGCACGTTACCTTGCAGGTGGCGAGACTGGACCAATCTGCACTTGTTCAAGACACAGCCGGTATGTGGAGGAACTGACATTTCCCACCAAGCAGCTCATCGCAAACCAACAACCGACCTGCGAGGGCTAGTAGACTTGCCTCAATAGAGCTTGTGTTGGCTTGAATCCTAGTTCCATCCTTCGTCTGGGTAGTAGTCAATCGAGGAGCTGTTGTTGGTGCCCGCGTCCTCTGTCAAGATTCAGGTAGGATGCCGTGGCCCGTGGGTCATAGGCAGATTTCGGAACTGTGCCTAGGGCTCATCGATACCTAGAGCAGTTTGTCCCTGGAACAAGTCACGCAGTCTAAACATAGGTTTGCAGTGGACGCAGGCAGGATGAAAGCTGCTTTTGTCAGCACAATCATCTCGTCTGAAAAGCTGTATCCGACTTGGCAGTCGTTGATCCGTCTCGGCGTCCGTTCGTAACCAAGGGGAGATCCGGCTAAAGTCCCCCCAACAACCCTCGGCAACAAGCAAGCCAGCCATCCATCTCTCACCGCACACGATGCCATGATTTGCAGACAGTCCTGCGCCAGGGGCCGGTAGCCGATGCGTCGTGGCGCCGTTGGCTAGCGCTCGTCGCTGTCATGTTGACTCGTGAGTTGCAGCTAAATTCCCTACTCGGGCTTAGAAATGTCGCCGGTTGGAGCATCCATCCTTGGACGGTGGATTTTCCCGGAGGATCTGGACTCTCGAACCGGCGGAGAAGTGTTAAGAGGGAATGTACAGTGCCGCCCAGAAAGCCGATGGTCTTCGTCAACGTTTTGCGTGGCTGTTTTCCGACCGCCTACCTTAGCCATTGTCAGCGTGGACTTTGAAGATGGAGAGAAGAAGAAAATTCGTCTCATTTGTTACCGTTCAGACGGTGTTTCACCTGTCCAATGCTAAGAAATCTGGATGGAACTCACTATCTGCGTCGGACCTGCCGTCGGTCACATCCTGAGATGCATGAGCTAAAGTAGGTACTTGCTCCCCCAAGCAAACCTGAACCGCCCACTTTGGAAGCATCCATTCACAGCGTCGTCCTGTGTGCCTCTAAATCAACGACCCATCATTGATCTTGCACCCAACTCTTCACCAACTGCCATCCCCACAAACCATCGGGATCAGTCGGTGTCAAGCCCTCTATCCATCTTCCGTGCTTCTGAGCTCCGTACCCACTTGCCTTGCTGCTGCTCATCCCGGCCTCGATAACTGATCACGCCCAACATCTGCGTCTAATACCCTTGTCGATACCTCGTGGCCCTGTCTTCCAGAGCTTTCATTGCCCTGTAACAGCAACCAATAGGCCCCTCGCCCGCCTGGGCCTGTATGGGACCACCGTCCGGCGTCTCTCAGCCGCCCACACCACGCCAGCCGGGCCTCGTTCCCCTGGTTCCCTCCACGGATTATCCCCACTAGTCACCTAGTGGCAGAGTCGCCTTGTGGTAGACACCGACTGCTCGGGCTAGGGATTACGTGGGTGACGAGCCTGTGTACCTTGTGGCCTAACAACCCAGGACTTTACTCTCCCCCTGCTCGTCTAGTTCTGGGGGTGGTCTCTAGGGACCCACCAAGAGGCACCACCATCGAGGCTTGGAGGGGACCATTTTGGGGCTTCGGGGGTCTGGGCAAACTGGGGTCGCGCGACGCCCATTTCGTTCCTCGCTGCAGGAGACTGCAGCGGTTGCAGGCCTACTGCGAGCTTGTGGTGGTGGTGCTGCAGCATCTCCGGGCGTCGGATGTTAACGTTTGGTGGAGGTGGAGGAAGGGCCAGTGAAGGACAGTTCCCCATGGCCAACACGACCGCTCTCGCCGAGTCGATATATTGCGCATGAGGGGAATTCCGGACTCTAGCTGTTTCGTTGAGGACGTGATGCCTGATGCTGATGGCTGACCAAGGCAGCATCCCACGGGCTATGGAATCCATTACTTGTAGCGTAGCGGCCTGGTCCAGGTAACAACAGAGCAGGCTGTTGGATCCAATCCAATCTTGCCTATCCGTACGTACCTACCTTCGACACCTTACAGCACCTACCTACTTGGGCACGGTACCTCCTCGCCTACTTACGCACCATCCAACGGGGAGTCACTTATCCTCCTCCACTATTCCCTCCCCCGGACATCCAGAAGCAGGCCATCCTCCCGCCACCATCAGCCTCGAGGTACCTTATCTGTGCTCTCTTGCTGGTCCCATCTCTGTCTTTCTTGCCCTGTGCCGGGTTTTCTGCATCTTGATATCTCTGTCAACTATTACGCGCCTCGCCTCGCCCATCGGATCGTCCTCCCCCCAAGACAACATCCGCAAACGAAAAGCTTCCCTCGTCTCTAGGTCGCCTCTGTCACTCGCCCAGACCAGTAGTTCAACCCGGCGCTATCAAAGTCCACGCCACACACTCGCGCCTCGCCTTTCCCCAGCCCAGCGCCATCCCTCGCCCACGACTCGGCAACCTCGAAATCGGCCCCAGCTTGCGATTCTCTGTCCTTCCGCCTCGCGCGCTTCTCTTATCATCCTCTGGTAGTAGAAGCTGCTGCGCATGATCCTTGGCTTCAATTGTGTCTGTTGTCGTTGAGCTGCTGCCGCGCAGCTGTAGCGGTCGGCCGCTCGACCTCGTCCCTCGCTCGGCTCACCAAGCCCGCCGCCTGCTATTATTTAGCATCCACAACACCACGACGCCGCCATGGCGGGCTTCTTCAACAAGATCAAGGGCTCCAACACGGTACGTCGTCGGCTTGTTTGCTCCCGCTGTCCCCTTCGACGCTGGTCCATATGGAGCTCTACCACCAGCTTCAGCTACCCACGCGCCCTCCCGCCTTGCGCCAAGACCTTCTCCCATAACTGACAAAATGCCTCTCGGCTCACTCATAGGCTTCTTCTTCCCCATCCCACAAAGATGCCGTCGCGAAGAAGAAGGAGGAGCCCGTTCTCGACCTCACTCCTTTAGAGAAAATGCTCCAGAATGCCGGGCCCTTGCGAGACGATGGTACTGATCGATTCTTCGGCCTCGAGAACGTAAGTCCCCGCCGTCTACTCCTACCACCGGACCCTCTCCCGTCTCCCATTCTATCAAGCTACTTTCCGATTCACTAAGCTAATGTTTGGCACAGTTTGGAAACACATGGTATGCTATCGAGGCATCATCTAACCAAGCCGTCATGCTGACCTCGGAATAGCTACTGCAACTCGATCGTCCAGGCCCTCTTTTACTCCGAATCCTTTCGAAACAATGTCGTCAACTACCCTCCAAGCTCGCCCTCTGACACTCCGAACGGTAGTCGACCTAGAGTCCCCGTCACCATTAGACCCCCGCCCACCGACCCAGCGGTCAACCTTCCGAAGCAAAAGGGGCTCAGCACATCACAAGTGATCAAGCAACGGCAAGCCATGAACCATCAACTGCCGGGACAGGTTGGTGTTCGGCCCGAGGACAAGCCAGATACCCCCGAATATAAAAAGAAGCAAGCCATGATCAAAGGGCCCATCTTGGAGCTGGCCAAAGAAAACTCGGCCGCCTACGGCATGGACGAATGCACATTCACTGGACTCAAGGACATCTTTTTGGCTTTGCTGGAAAGCAACACACACACTGGCGTTCTCAGCCCGCAGCGATTTCTCGAGATTTTCAAACGCGACAACGAAATGTTCCGAAACTCAATGCACCAGGATGCCCATGAGTTTTACGGCTTGGTGCTGAATGATGTCATTAACAGCGTTGAGGCGACGGCCCGCAAAATGCAGCTACAGGCTCCTGCTGACGGCCTCGACGGCCTGGCAAATTCGGTGGGCCACGCCCTTGGGTCTGCCATGGTTAACAACGCGTCAGGGGCTTCCTCCCCGGGGACAGGCTGGGTCCATGACATATTTGAGGGCGTTTTGACATCAGAGACCAAGTGCTTGACGTGCGAGACAGCGTCACAGCGGGATGAGACGTTTCTAGATCTGTCCATTGACTTGGAGGAGCATTCCTCTGTCACATCCTGCTTGCGCAAGTTCTCTGCAGAAGAGATGCTCTGCGAGAGAAACAAGTTCCATTGCGACCACTGTGGTGGCCTTCAGGAAGCTGAGAAGCGAATGAAGGTCAAGCGGTTACCCAAGATCCTGACCCTGCACCTGAAGCGGTTCAAGTACACGGAGGACTACAGCCGCCTGCAGAAGCTATTTCACCGTGTTGTGTATCCCTATCACCTACGCATGTTCAACACAACAGAAGATGCAGGGGACCCCGACCGCCTGTACGAGCTGTACGCTGTCGTGGTTCACATCGGCGGCAACGCATATCATGGCCATTACGTGTCCATCATCAAGGTCCCTGGCCGGGGCTGGGTTCTTTTCGACGACGAAATGGTTGAGCCCGTGGACAAGAATTTTGTCCGCAACTTTTTTGGCGACAAGCCAGGGATGGCCACCGCATATGTCCTATTCTACCAAGAAACCACATTTGAAAAGGTTCGAGAAGAGCAGGAAAAGGAAGGCATGGAAGAGGTCAAGCTTGCCAACGAGGCGGCCAGCCTGGCCCAGGAGAATGGCGAAAAGGCAGAGTCGGCGCCACTCAAGCGACAAGCCACACAGCCAGTGACTCCAGCTCCGGATCAGGATGTGCTGGCAAAACTCGCACACTCGAGCACGGCGCCAGTGTTATCCTCGATAGCGCCTACAACAACTCCAGACCCGACACCCGCGGCAGCTCCGGCGACACCCTTGGTGAATGGCCTAAACCACACGAACACAAATACCGAAGTCAAGACGAAGGAGGACAAGAAGCGGGAAAAGAAGGAACGGGAGGCTGCAGAGAAGGCAGAAAAGCTGGCAGAAAAGCTGGCGGAAAAGGAGAGGGAGAAGCAGGCCAAACTTGAGGAGAAGAAACGACGAGACGAGCAAACCAAGATGATACAAGCACGAAGAAACGAGCAAGACGAACTGAACAAGGTGCTCGAGGCCAGCAAGAAGACTGCAGTGCAGGAAGAGGTAGCGAGGAAGAAGGAGAATGGGACGGTGCTCAGCCACGGACTCCTTGATCGGACCAAACGAGGCAGCAAATCGATGTCGAGGAAGAGCTTCTCTCTCTTCCATCACAAGGATAAGGGCACTGCCCAGACTCTTCAGGACGCGCCAAACGGCGACGCGAGCGAGAAGCACGAGAAACTCAAGGATCGCCTCAGTTTCGGGCTTGGACGCAAGAAGAGCACAAACCTGCTTTCACAGTCATAAACACATTTACAGTACAGCGTACATATAGGGAGGTACTCGGGGCTTTTTGTCATTATGGTCTTTGGGGATTTGGACGGATGACAGGATACCCATGCATTTTTTTTGCAACGAAGCTGCCATTACATGAAAGAAAAGCACAAGGAAGGCATCAGAGACATTGGGCAGTAATGGTTTTCTCATTTCGACCGTCTCCCAGTGGTCGTGTTGCAGCCCAGCCGACGATGCTCTTGGAGGATTAGACCTGTTGCATGGCCTAGAGCCAGAAGAGGGAACGTGCCCAGGCATGAGTCTCGAGAAAAAAGGAAGAAGGCAGGGCGGAATTGTGGTGGGGGACTGTAGCGATCCTTTTCTTTTCTGTTTTTGTTCTCGTGGGTAGTTGAAGGGCGTCAAGGCCAAACCTGCGACGCCGTCACCAACGGCTGTATCATATATACATACATATAGCGATAGCCCGGCTCAGACCTTATTGCGTCTAGCAAGTTGGGTAAAGAAAGAAGAACAAGAGACTCGAGCAGAGCTTGAGCTGACACGGGCATTTGGCAAGGTGAAGCAAGACAAAACTTTGATATCGAATTCATGTCCAGTAGGTAGTATAGCTCCCACACACTCATACAAGGTTCGCCGTGAGTCGTATAAAGATTCATAACTCCAGTTCCAAAGATTTCCCAGACTCCATTTGTGCCTCCAGACGTCTACCGTGTCCTCTCGAATTTCACATGCTGGTCGTATTTTCCCCCTTGGATTAACCCAGGACGAGCTCGTACAGGATAATGACGGAATTGACAAATATCAAGGGCACTGGGCGCCAGGTCAGTTTCATGCAGTTTTATACAAGACTCGACAATGATGCTGGTTCGGCACACGGGGCAGACGTACTCCTCATGATGGTTCGGACGCTGGCGATGAGGTGGATGATCTTGGCCTTGATGCTCGCATCAGGACCAGAGCCGAATGCGGGATCGTACGAAGCGGGAGAGAGGTTGACTGGGAAATTTTGTTAGAAAAGTTGCTTGTATGCGCTTGAGGCGGGCGACGTACTTCGAGCGAGGAAACGGTCTTCGGAGAGGACTGCGACAGCGTTGATGAGGAGGACGCAGACTGCGACAGGTCAGTACGGATGCGCCAGGGCGACACGAGCAAGGCAATCGAGTCTAACCGTAGAGGAAGCTTCCAAAGAACCACATTGTGGGCAACTGGCGAGTGTGCAGAGGCGGTAGAGGTTGTCGGCGCAGAAAACTGGAGGGGAGGGAGTTGGCGATGATGTGTAACTATCTTTGGTACCTGGGTACCTTGCCTGCCTTGAAGTGCCTGGGTGCCACTGCCATGGTGGCTTGAACTCGAGCTGGGGGAGAGGCTGCGGGGCATCAGTTGGGCCGATCCGACGGCCCCTGAGGTGGAGACCAAGGATGGCCAAAGCTTGCCCCTTCCTCTTTGAGAGAGCTCCCTCTATGTACCGTACCTACCTGAGTGCCGCAGGCAGCTCAACTTACACCTAGAATCTAAGATTGAACACAACCCAGCCTTGATCCATTCCAATGCTATTGTTGAGGCGACATTGAGCTGAAGCGCCTAAAAGGGCATTATTTTCGCTTCCCGCCGTCTCTCCATCTATTTCAAGTCGCTCCTTTCACGCCCGACAGACCTAGCGAGCGTCAACCTTGCTACATACTCTCCTCACACACCCCGGGCAAGCTTCGTTCAAGATGAGGGCCCTTGGTCAGTATTACTTCCATTTCTTCCATATAATCTCCCCCCTCCTTTGTCCTGGTCCACTTACCAACTCTTCTAGATATCTCACTCACTGGTCTCCTCATCTTGACCCCCTTGATCCACCTCCTTGCGTCTCCCTATACCAAGGTCGAGGAGTCGTTCAACCTGCAGGCAGTCCACGATATCCTCATCTACGGGACCCCAACTCAGGACGTCCACCAGCGCCTCTTGGACTCGTATGATCACTTCACCTTCCCCGGCGCCGTGCCCCGCACCTTCCTCGGTGCCGTGCTCCTCGCCGGCCTAGGCCAGCCCCTCGTCGCCCTCGTCGGCTTCCAACATGCTCAGCTCGTTGTCCGCGGCATCCTCGCCGCTGCCAACGTCGCTGCCCTACTGACTTTCAGAAATGCTCTCAAGAGGGCCTATGGACCTGGTGTAGCGGGGTGGTGGGCTCTCTTCATTGCCAGCCAGTTCCACATCAACTATTACCTCTCGCGAACATTGCCAAACATGTATGCTTTTGGTCTGAGTAAGTCACCCATCTCTCAGTGATAGCTTCAGATTCGCCCTGACTTATATGAATCAGCAACTCTTGCCTCGGCGTTCCTTCTACCCCAGGCTAACCCTCAGATGGCTTCCATCCGGCAGAAGCAGGCCATCGCCCTACTAGTCATCTCGGCCGCCATCTTCCGCTCCGAAATTGCCATCCTCCTCATCACCACTGCCCTCTACCTTCTTGCCGCCCATCGCATCTCGTTGCGCACCCTCATCTTTGTCTTCCTGGGCTCCTTCGCCGCTGCACTTGCCGTTTCGGTGCCCCTGGACTCGTACTTCTGGCAGAAGCCCCTCTGGCCTGAGCTCTGGGGTTTCTACTTCAACGCCATTCTTGGGTCTTCCTCGGAGTGGGGGGTTTCCCCTTGGTACTACTACTTCAGCTCGGCGCTACCAAAGCTCCTGCTTAACCCTATAGTACCGCTACTCATAGTTCTCGCTCTTGTTCAGCCAGGTACCTCACGTGCTGCTCGAGACTTGTTGATCCCCAACATACTCTTCGTTGCCATCTACTCTCTCCAGCCGCACAAAGAGGCCCGTTTCATCTTCTACGTTGTCCCGTCTCTGACCGCTGCTGCCGCACTTGGCGCCAACTTCATCGCCTTGCGTGCTGCCAAGTCTGCCTTGAACCAAGCGATAACCCTGGTCCTCGTCCTCTCCACCATGGCTAGTTTCGGGGCCAGCGTCGTCATGCTCCTCTTCTCCTCCCTCAACTATCCCGGCGGCGACGCTTTGAGGGAGGTCTACGCAATATCTCGCGATGATCCTTCCCCTGTCGTCGATGTTCACGCTGATGTGCTGACCTGCATGACAGGGCTGACGCTCTTCGGGCAGAACCCCTCGGGTTACCCCATCGCGTTTCCCATCAGCCCAGAGCCTGAGACGACTGAACCTGTGCTGCTGTTTGACAAGACGGAAAAGGGAGACCAGCTTCTCTGGCAATCCTTCTGGGAGCGCTTTGACTATGTTTTGGCCGAAGACCCGAGCAAGGTGCTAGGTGAGTGGCAAGTTCTGGGAGTGGTGATGGGCTATGATGGCATCGAGATCCTCAAGCCGGGGAGTCCAGCTGCTGGAGAGGGCGAAGCGGGCCAGAAGGAAGAAAGGGTCTTGGGCCTAGGTGCTCGTATCGCCGCCATCAGAGGCTTTGTCAGAAAGTACACAGGTGGGTGGTGGATCGGACCCCGAATGTCGCCCCGGATTCGAATCCTGAACCAGGGCAAATAGATGCATCGGGAAACAAGCAGGAGTCACATGGAATGGGGACTTGTAACAAATGCTACACATCAATGCAATGTTTTTTTCGTACTTGCTATCGTTTCAGATAAAACCAAGGCATACGGTGCGGTTCGTAAAACTCCAAATGAGGCAATGCCTACAGTATAAATCTCACCAACCAGAACCAGAACCAGAACCAGAACCAGACCCAGACCCAGGTACCTAGGCAGGTAACTCGACAGTTACAAAAAAGGGGAGTCATGGCTTTCCCATCCCCCAACGCCGTGCACTTCTTCTCCCTCGAATGCCTGCCTTTTCCAAACCCCATGAGTTTCTCCCAACACGTATCTAGACCCGAAAGAGCAAACCCCAGAATAGGGGGACCGTGATTCCCATAGACAAGCTCGCAACCCAGAAAACAAAAACACTGCCCATCCATGCCAGGAACCCCGCTCTCGCATTTCCTCCCCCCGAAACTTGAAGCTCCCCTTCCCTCTCCTGAGCTCCTTTCCCGGCAAGTGACATCCGAGCAAACTATAAAGTTGAAGCCTCCCAAGCTCGAAATGCCCAAGTCGCGTCCAGGGTGATTATAGCATATATACAAGTGCGAGGAATTTCATCATGTCGAGCCGGCTGCGAGGACTTATGACTCTTGCTCTGTGTCACTGCCTTCATCCGTATCGTAATCATCTTCGTCATCGTCGCTGCTTTCGGGGCTGGGCAGCTTGCCGTATCGTTTCTTGTACCGCTCCAGTTCCTTACGTTGAGCCGTCAGTTCGTCCAGGATATCAGACATGGGCCCTCGGAGCTCGTCAAGCTCCTTGATGACGCCACCGCCAATAGCAAGGTGGCGCATTGCCAGTGTTGAGATACACGTCTATCGAGTGTCAGTAGTGCCATGATGCATACAGTTTCAGTCCCGACTCACCTCTATCCTGCTCACTTGATGTTCCATAAAGTTGATCAAGAATCGATCCGTCACCTCTCCTCCACGCTGTTTGATCCTTTCGAGCAACTCTGTCTCGGGAGATTGAAGGCCCCCGGGGGCCTCGTCTCGCGGCAATTCCAACGAGCTGCAGAGCATCTCCAAGCGCAAGCTCACGCGCCATAGAGTCCAGATCATATCTGGATCGAAGGTGAGCTCGGCTCCAGGAGCGAGGATCGCTGGTTTGTCGCCACCACCTTCCTCTCGTCTCTCATGCTGCTGGTGGAACTCGATACGTCCGGCCAGCGCGTGGGGGTAGAGTGAGTAGACAACTTCGGGATTCTCCAAACCCTTCAGCTTCTTCTCGCCCAGCTCCTTAACCTCGAAGCCTTGAGAAGTGAGGTGTTTCAGGTCCTTCCTGATGGCGGTGGCATACGTTTCGTCTTCAAACGAATCTTCGGCCTCAGAGGCGATACTCCGGTCTGTATCCTGGAAGTTCTCGAGACATCGCTGTATCTCCGAGATGAAATCAGTCGACACAGTGATCTGTCCTCCATCCGCGACAGCCGAGATTCGGGATGCTTTGTTGACCATGGGTCCGAAGTAGTCCATACGTCGGGTGACTGGGTCTGTCTCGCTCACGCAGTCTCCAAAATGGATACCCATTCGCACTGACAGACCCTTGAAGATGAGGCTGTTGTCTTTGTCATACGCCGGCTGGCAGGACACCGAGTTCAAGACTTCGGATGGCCAGGGCAAATCGAGGAGCCCCGTCTGGACTGAAAATGTCCATAGCAAAGCAGATGTAGCTGTCGGGAACGACACCATGAAAGCATCACCTTCAGTCTTGACCTCGTATCCGCCAATCTTTCTCAACTGCCGACGCATGAACTCGTTGTGGAGCTTGATGGCCGATCTCATGGCGCTGGGATACATCTCCCACAGGGTTGTCGAGTTCTTGATATCCGTGAAGACGATAGACACGTTGCCTGTGGGCGCCGGGATCTCGGCCTCGAGTCGGTTGAGCTGGGAGTCGAGAACATCTCCCTTGCCTCTACGACCCCTTCTCGTCGAGAGAACTTGAGCTCCATCGGGGATGCCGGATGGATAAAGGGACATGCTAGTAGTTCCGCGATGATTCCTGGACCGCTCCATCCGCCGCTTGAGGTCAGCGACACTAATCATCATGACCATGATTTTACCAGAGGCGCCATATGCAATGGCGAGGTCGCGGAGCTTCTGAGCCGCTCTCATGAGGTCACCACGCTCTGCTCTCGCAATGTCAGTGACCAGGCCAGGAGACAAGTACTCCCACAACTCCCTGGTTGCTATCAGGATGATATCGTCCTGCTCCTTTAGGGTCATGTTGCTAACGTAAGGCGCCGCCTGCACGGCCGGCATCAGATCAACATAACCAAAGGCGCGTGACACCTCGAGAAGGTCGTTCAACCTGCCATTGCGAGAAACCCACCCACCAGCTTCACGGATGCGCGATCGTTCGCTGGGTTCAGCAGGGTCATGCTTGCGAGTCAGCATCTTGTGGGTGCCATCAGTCTGGATCACCATAGCCTGGGCATCGCCCACGTTCGCAACGTATAGTTCCGTGCTCTGGAGGTAGACCACGGTGGCAACACCGCCCGAGTTGAGATCCTCCTTGGTCAGAATCACGGGCTGGCCAGAGCCCCTATGCACTTTGAGTGGCCGTTCTTCCGAGTGCTGAATAGCGATCGTGACCAGGTCCTTGTTGAGCGCGAGGAATGCACGTCGAAGAGCGTCGACCGGGGTCTCCTTGGTCTGCGACTTAAGTGACTTCAACTCCAAGGCAAAAATGTGGCCGAAATTCTCATGGAGATACTTGGCAATCTTGGATCCTCCACTGGAGAGAGCCTGTCCGTCAAACAAGCCCAGGAGCATCTCAGTCTCGGAAGCATTGAACCTCGGTACCACCAAGTCGACAGTGGACAGATGCTCATGTTTGCCAAGGGTATCGGCCATACCGTAAGGCAGATGGCCGGCGAGAGATCCCGAGGTGCGCACACGCCTGTCCTCACTCTGATCAGGTATGCTTGGTTGAGTAAGTGTAACATCCATAAGACCCAGGATGCGCAGGTTAAGCAGACGGCTGAAGTCTGTGTACTCCTCACGGTCAACAACCCCAGGTCCACTAGGGCCGTATGTTGTCTGCTTGATTTCCAGGCGCTTGTTGCCAGACAGGTTCAGGTACCGCAGGTTGGGGTTGAGGTTCCAGTTCCAGTCATACGGCACGTTGGAAATGTTGTATTTCAAAAAGTTGTTGCCACAATCAAGCACGGCGAGGTTCTTAGCCCGAGAAATGTCGGCAGGCAGGTTGGTAAACTTGTTGCCGTTGATGTACAGCGCCTGGAGCAGACTCGACTCCTCCAAGTCATCTGCTGGCAATGTCGTGAATCCATTTCCAGACAGATAGAGCTCGACAAGCTGCGGCCACCTCTTCATCGACCGCTGTGGCATGTCGCTGATGTCTTCGTTGTACGAGAGGTTGAGCACCTTGAGCTCCGGGAGAAGGCTGATCTGCTCGAAAACATCATCGTCAAGACGGTTGTCGGCCAGGTAGAGGTTTCGAAGAGATCCGGCAAAAGTGTTAGTAAGCCTAGATGAGGAGTCCTTTCTGGGGTTCGCCGAGGACATGGTCACTGACGGTGTAGTCGCTCTCGACACCACCGACGTCTTCCTGCCACCCTTCCCATAGACAGACACTACAGAACTCTTGCGGTCACCAGCCAGGGGAGACGGGCCGACACTGAGAAGTGTGCTCGAGTTTTGGCTTGGCCTTCTCTCATCAGAGAGCTCCTCTGAGCTCGGCGTGGCCGACAGCGTTCCGAGGGGAGCGGCCCTCCCATTAACGGGCGGTGGCGCCGGCTGCGATTCCTCGCCGGGTATCCGCGGCGCCCGGGAGGCCGGCGCGGGGAAGTGTTCGAGGACGTTTGAGGAGGCGTTGAAAGTCTCGAGTCTATTCGCCCACCAGAGCTCCATGGGGAGTTTAGAGATGTTGTTTCCTCGCACATTGAGCACTCTCAGCTCATTCAAACAACCGATCTGGGCCGGCAGTTCTCCCACTGAGTTATTGGCAATGCTGAAATGCTCAAGCCTGCTAAGAGTACCGATCTCTTGGGGTAAGGAGACGAAGTAATTCTTGTCCAGGATCAAATGCTCAAGATTGATCATGTTCGCAAAGGACGAATCAATACTGGCCAACTGCGCATTCGAAAGGTTCAGTGTCTTGAGCGTCGGGACTGGCGCCACAATCTCGAACTTGTTCAGAGGGTTGGAGTTCAGCTTCAGCTGGCGAATCGACTCAAACTGTCCCACAAAAGACGAGACGCAGTTGTGATCGGCGGATAGGATCTCCAGTTTCGGAAGTTCGGAGATGATGTCGATGCTTGTGATGCCATTGTACTTGATGTCGAGCTCGCGCAAACTAATCAGCTGCCTGAACGAAGCAGGCACGGCGTGCGTCAGTCTGTTATTAGTTATCAGCAGTTTCTCCAAGTTTTGCAGGCCGCTGATCTCGGGAGGAATCGTTGCGATGCCGTTGAAACTTAGGTCGAGGTCAACCAAGCTCGGGAGGTTGCACAGGAATAGGGGGAATTTGTCGAGAAAATTAGAGGAAATGTTGAGAGAGCGGAGTGACTGGTATGCTCCAAAGTAAGATGGTATGTGCTTGAGTCGGTTATTGGCAAGGTTCATCTTGAGTATCCCCGTCAGAACATTGAGTTCGGCATGTTCCAACTGCTCCAGACGATTATTGGCAACGTCCAGGAAAGTCAGCTTGTTGGCCCGGCTCAAACTTGGCGGTAGCTTCCTCGCTTCGTTGTTGTTGAATTTGATGTCTCGAAGATGCTTGCAAGACTGGATAAAGTCTCGAGGAACGTCAAGCGACAGGTTTCGCGAAAGGTTTAGCGAGATAATCTCTCCGGCCTTGGAGTATAACGATATAGGGATAGTGATGAGGTTGCGGCCAGAAAGGTCAACATAGTTGAGCTTCTGGGCTCGAGCTAGACCCATGTCAGTGGTCTTGGCGTGGAAGTCGCTCTCTCGTGCCGACAAAAACATGAAGCGGCAGAGGTAGCTGTTGTCCTCTCGGCCAAGATCCTCAATCTTGTCCTTCTCCTCGTACCCAACCTGTTGCAGGAGACGCTTCTGCATCAGCAACGGTCTCTCAGGAGGCGTCAGCACCCGAATGAGGTCATGCTTCTTCAAGATGATATGGTAATTCTCCAAGCCATCAACCACATATGTCTTCTTGATGACCTGTGAGATGACGTCCGTGACGCTCGAGTCCAGAGACATGGAATGTGTTGAGAATGTCCCGTCTGAGCGAAAGATTCGGATGCAGTACGGCGCCGTCTTCTCCTCTGGCCGGGGGGGGCTCCCAATCTCGTCAAGATCAGGCCCGTGATATGAGTTGTCTTCCGTATTACGCCGCACCGCCCAACTGTCCGGGGCGTCCCATCGACCCTTAGGAGCTATCGATACCACCGAATCGGTGCGGTCTGCTTCGACATTGTTCACGAAGCTAATATCCATTGGTGTGAGAGGCGGAGGCTTGGTCAAGATCCCCTCCATGTCGTTCAGGTTTGTGTCGAGGTGGTAAATCTTGTCGGGATCATTACGGTCTGTCGGGCCAATTGATTCGTCAACATAATCGTGTGGTCGATGAGATCGCCCCTTCTTGGAGAATGGGAACTTGTTGTTGAACGTCGCTGCGCCCCGTGTCCCAGGTCGCGAATCTGGAACATCGCTCTGGTCTCCAGGGCCAAATGTCCCTGAGAGTGGTAATACTGAAGGTGATAGCTCTGGCCGGTGGAGATCGGGTTTTGAGGATTTGGGTTGCAGGGACTTTGTAGATTGGGGTAGATCGCGGAGCCTGGCGGTATCTTCCTTGTCCTTATGATGTCTTCGAAACCGCCCAAGCAGTCCACGTTTGCCGTGGTGGCCGGGTGAGGTCTGCCCGTCCAACTGACTGGGTTTCGAACCCCATGTCGTTCCTCCACTCCTGGTACTGGGTGTAGGGCTCTGCCCTCTTGACCTCGTCGAATACATGGCAACGCTGCTGCCTCCCCGATCGCGCTGAAGTTGTGTGCCAATGGCTGTGTCGTCCCTGCTCAGAGTTGGTCGCAAAGTCCGGGGATCATCGTTACTCTTGTGGTGTCGGTGGTGGCCGGGCATATGCACTATGGAATGGCCGGACCTCGATGAGGAGGATGTCTTTGGAGGGACCTGCGAGGATCCGTCGTTTACGTATCGATCTCGATCGGGGCCAGTTAGGATATCTCGTACGGGGGCTTCGCCATATCGCGCAATGTCCTATTCGAGCGAGGTCAACCAGTCAGCTCCGACAAGCAGGAACGCTTCCGTGAAAGCTTCGGGATCTGGAGAGGATGCGAAACAGGTCAAGGGAGGGAGATTGGAGAGGAATGAATCGATCGCGGACCGGGCCAGTGG
>SSHR01001055.1:0-27788 GCA_006518225.1 Fusarium neocosmosporiellum | reverse complement strand
AAAAATCCCTTTATAGAGAAATAGCTATTCATATAATATAAAAAGGCTTTTTCTATATTACCTTATAAAAATTTTTAAAATAAATTTCTAAAAATAATCTTATATACTTTATCTTATTATAAAATAGTTTTTAAAATATTAGCTTAATAGGATTTAAATTGGAATTTCTAGAATTTTTATAATAATCTTAAGATTAGGTATAAATTCTACTATAGGGTAAAATGAGACACTTGCTTGACTGAGACACTCGCTTATCAAGTACGTTATTTGATATTTTAAAACATATATATATCAAAGCCCTATCAGCGATAACTACTATGGCGCCGCAACTGTTCATGCAAGTTGAAGAGTACGTCTAATTGTCGGGCTTGCTCACCTTGCTCACGGTATTTCTTAGCAGGCTGCTGCTGGCTCCTTCGGTAGCTGGCCGCCACCGCCCCCACAGTCGCTGCCCATGATATCGAGAAGGCTCGGCCTTCCTTTGTAGGGCTAGTACCACTTGAGCTCAAGCAATGCCGGTAAAGGCTAGATCATCCTTTAGAGAAAAAGTGGCAGCTTAGCTCAACTGGACTAGCCTCAATAGGTAGGGCATAAAACTACAGAAGTAACACATACATGCCTCGCAGTGGATGGACCATCCTCTTTGAGAATAGCGCAAGAGCAACACAAGCGCACCTTACATCCGGCTCCCTACGTAGAGTCTAGAGGTCGGTCTTGTGCCAGTTTCCGGTCTTAACAACAGGTGGATTACACGGATGGACCTTCTAGATTGGTATTTTCGATTCTAGAGAAGGAGTTAGCTATCCGGTCAGAGGGCCACTATCGCGTCGTGGTCTCAATATAATCAGTATTTAATAACCCGCTTTGAACGGCGAAGCGAATACCATACCACCATCCCAGCATCATCGACTGGACCGCATCCCGGCTCTTTACTCCAGACGCAACACACTTTTACCAGAAGACCTGTCACCTCATCTCAGCCACACTTGTCATGGCCCCACAAGCTCCGACCGGCACCACGACCATTGATGTGCCCTCCCTGGGCACGGTCAAAGGTCTCATCTTTGAGGATGGCACCACCCAGTTTTGCGGCATTCCCTACGCCAACCTGCCCAAGCGCTGGACTCGTAGTGTCTTAAACACATCCTTGAAAGACGATTTTCACGATGGAACTGAGCATGGGTAAGAAACATTACGTCCTGGGTCACCTCGTTCCGCCGTGCTCGTTGGTTAACATTGCTCTAGACCGATTTGCCCTCAGCCACCAGAGTACGTGGTGGAGGTGAGCGACATGGTCCCTGTCAGGCGATGCTGGCACTTTAAGCCGGATGTTGAGAACGAGGCTGACGCCCTCAACCTGAACGTGGCGGTGCCTCCCAGGTCCAGCTCGTCTGCACCCCTTCCTGTTATGTTCTGGATCCACGGAGGCTCTTTTATCTTTGGCTCAGCAGCACATCCAGGCTATGATATGGTGAATCTAGTGTCACACTCTAGTGCCCGCGGAAGCCCTGTCATTGGGGTCAGCATCAATTACCGGGTCGGCCTCTTTGGGTTCCTTGCATCCGCCGCGATCAAAGATGATCTTGCAAAGGACGGCTTCCAGGGTGTTGGCAACTTTGGCCTGACGGACCAGCAGACAGCTCTGAAATGGGTGCAGAAGTATATCGGAGCTTTTGGCGGCGACCCCAACAACGTCACCATCTTTGGCGAGTCGGCTGGCGGCATGAGCGTCTCCCATCACATCTGGGCAGCCAACCCTGCTACCTTCCGCCGCGGCATCAGCATGTCGGGAAGCCTGCACACGTGGCCAATCTGGTCGCTGGAGCAGCATGAGAAGCGCTGGGAGGTCTTGTTGCGGCGCTTCGGCATTGACTCTTCGGCACCAGATGCTCTGGAGAGGCTACGTGCCGTGCCGGAGAATGAGATTGCCCTGGCAACATGCCCGATCGAAGGCACCATCGACGCAACCGGGAACATGTGCGATGACGGGTGGTTCTACGCGAGCTCCCCCAACCCAGTCAAGTTCACGTCGCCGCCCAAATGGCTCGAGGCATACATGATTGGAAACGTAACACATGAGGGAATGATATTCACGCACAATCTGTCCATTCAGACGCTCGATTTTGCCAAAGAGCGGATGTCCAAGTTTCTCAGCGAGCCCGAGGTGGAACTCGCACTGAAAACATATGGCATCGACTCCAACACTAGCACGGATGACCTAAGAGCGAACCTGGAGCAGATGGTTGCTGACGGCCTCTTCGGCTTTCTGGACAGGAGGCATGCTCAGGAATCCGAGGTTCCCACCTTCGCGTACCACTTCGACCAACAGTCAACCTTGGATGGCCCTTATAAAGGACTTGCGCATCACGCTATCGATGTCGGCTACGTGTTTCTGAACATGAAGGAGCAGATGACGGCTGGCCAGCTCCAGCTCGCAGATAAAGTAGCTGGAGACTACCTCGACTTTGCATGCGGCAAGGAGCCGTGGGAGAGGTACAGCAAGAACAATCGCTGGATGCGTTACGGACCAAATGATACATACGCCGTCATCACCGAGGATGATGCCGAGCCAGTTCGAAAGTACAGCAGGATGGATGCGCTCACCAACGCTGGTATTTTTGGCCGCTGGGTCGAGGCCATGGATGACTTGGCTAACGTGCGATGGATGATAGGATCAACATCTAAGGATCTGCTTAGCTATAGCACATGATGGACTGGTGAAGTGGTTTGCTCCTAGGCGGCCCAACGCCTTAGTATTGAAAAAGAATAAAATAAAATAACAGTGTTATTGTTTCTATTCTACTGACACTACCCTAGAGAGAACTGAATTAGAATACCATCTCGTTCGCCTACATTGACCAGCTATTTCTGAGCTTAATCCACCTTTCAATGACTCAAATCAAAGGAGAGCGTTGACGGCAGATTAGACCTTCAACCGTAGAGCCCAATTCATATGAAAAGCTCATGTCACTAGCAGAAAGAAGAGGACAGCAGACTTGTAGCCATGGCCAAGCCTGGTTCCCCGGCGCGATCGCCGCCCGGACCCAGCTGTAACCGCGCAATGCCCCATGGAAATACCCCACAGGGTGGTCTGGCGCGTGGACCTCCCGCATCCGGTATGAATATCCACTGTGCCGGTTGCACATTGCATCTCGTCTTGCATTTATAGATGCTACGGCGCCTCTGCACCGGACGGCTCTTACCATCCCATAGATCGACTCTGCACCATGTCCTCCTCCAAGTCGAATTACGAGTTCTTTGAGCTCTACCCAAGTAAGTTGCTTTGTCCACCAGATCCATGGCGCTCTGTGCCTTTTAACTGCTCCTACTTTGCTCCTTGGGCTTTCGACTCATCATGGATTGTACTAGGCTCCCCGTCTGAGCTCATCGTTGCAGTAGCGAGGACTATCTGCGATGCGTAAGTCGCCCAAACGCTCAGCTACGTTCAATGTTTCATGTATTCATTCACGAGTCCAATAGGTTCTCTGAGGACCCGCTGATTCAATGGCTTCGTCCACGGGTCGACAAATGGTCCTCTACAGACCCCAAGGTGCTAGACTGGCAAGTCCGCAGGGTATATCAGAATATGGTGGATGGTCGGGTCTTTGCTGTGAGAGACATCTCAGAGGCGACCAAGGAGGGCGAACCACCGTCCATCGCTGCTGTTGCGTTCGTGATAGAGCCGTTCACGTTCAAGCATTGGTTGTCGCGTTTAGTTCCACGATTTCGCTTGTGGGTGTCGAACGTCGTGAGCCCCGTACACGACGGATCCGACGATGAGGTTAGTCCCAGACGTGACTCTAGTCGCTGAAGAAGGAGTGCTAACCAGGCGATGCAGCGCATGACAGATATGCTAGTGATACACGATAGCATGCTCAAGTCCATGGAGAAAAGGTTCCGCCAGCCGGTCACGTATCTCGAGATCGTGGCGGTTGACCCGGCTCTGCAGGGCAAAGGAGTGGGTTCTATAGCCCTTGAAAGGATAATGGCGCTGGCACCGCCGCGCGCCCCAGTTGTGCTCGAGTCCACCAGCCGCAGAAGCGTGCCGTTCTACCAGCGCTTCGGTTTCAAGGAGTTGGGCAGCACCATACTCACGCCCAGGCGTGCTCGGGCCGAGACCGATGAGTGCACGCTCTGGTTCATGGTCAAGGAATAATGCTCGTGTATATGATATATTATAGTATTCCTTTTCTGACTCTCTGACAATATAAAAACTCCACAAGACACGTTTTTCAAAATATGGCCAACTCAATCCCGCGTGATCTCGACGCTTGATTAATGTCAAAGTCCTTATCTCCCCTTTCCCGGCTTTCCTCGAGTAGCGCCTGGGCAGTTCTGATATTTTGCGATGGATCGCGGAAACACAGCTCCCTGACCTTGTCAAGAGCGATAACCCACTCTGGGTGTCGGTCGAGCAGAGCAAAGTCCGAGCTGGCTATGATGTAAGGGTAGAACATGCCGTTTGCGAGCAGCATGTGCGAATTCTCCGGCTGCTGAAGCCACAGCCTCAGAGCATCCATCAGCGCAACTATCCGGAACAAAAGATGCTCGTCAGATGGTAGCTTAGCTGTGACCAAAGCCAGGTCGCTCGGCTGCGCGGCGTCATTAGTCCAGGAGGGGCTCTCAGATCTCGACCTCCGGGCAAGTAGAATGCCGCAGAACCTCCAGATATCCCAGAACGCTACATGTAGAAGATGACCCTCATCTCCACTCCAAAGCCAGAAGTCTGCTTGGGCAGCTGGGCTATCCACGCGGGCAAAGATATCCAAGAGCGAACGCGGGAGGGCTGTCATCATCTCAATCCCACCAGGCAGGCCTCCTGTCATCCGGCGTTGGTGGTCCCGCAGGCGCTTCCACATGCCTATACAGGGAGTTTGTCGGCCGAAAACAAAGTTGGGCAGGTCCATGATAGCAATCGCCTCAAGAACATGGTATGCCGAACGGTCAGGCGGACAGGTGGCCGGTTCTCGGCCTTCGTCTAGGCCGGCGAGATCGGCCATGCACTTGAGATGACTCGTCCATGCTAGACCTTGCTCTATCTTCATGCGAAGTCAGCCCCGACTGTAAAATCACTGGTGCAGTCAATCAAGGGCCGCAGCTCACCGATAGCGTGCAGAGGTGTAAACCAGCACGAAGCGTACCCCTCGGAAGGGGGCCCCCTGTGGGCCTGTCGAGCAGCTCGGCGCGGAATGCGTGAAGGGTGCTCTCGAAGCACAAGAAAAACTTCTCCACACAGCCTATCTCGCGGAGCAGCTGCAACGCCACGCAGGCCGAGAAGCATGCTGGGGACTCGCTTGAGAGATCCAGCATCATTTCGTTCATCTTGGAATCAGTAGAGGAGCCATTGCTCAGCGATAACAAGGCCGAGCTCTGAACTCTTAGGTGTTAGCAAAACGACCCCTTGGCGGGGAGGAGGACACACATTTGGTGAACAAGCGGCGGCTCTCTTCGCTATGCGGGTCCCAGCCACCGCTCAATTCTGTGTCGTCAAGACACACTGGGCGTGGAGACTCTGATCGAGGGTTCTCGACAACATTGGGCACCGGCTGGGTGGTAAATTCATAGCCGGCAGAGCCGGAGCCGGAGCCGTGCCCTCGGCTAGATTTGCGAGGGCTGACTCGCCAGACACCTTCGCTGCTCCGGGCGACAGGCAACATCGAGCCAGCCAGATTACCGCGCGAGGCCACGCCCCAGTCCCAGTTCAAGTTCATCCCGTAGCCGTCGCAGACGACATTACGCATCTCGCATGCGAGACAGGCAGGGCGCGTTTCATCGCATTTCCGCCGACGTTTCTTGCAATTACCACAGCCGCCCCGGGAGCGCGTCCTGCGGGGCTTATCCTGCGTCGACGATCGTGGGGGATGCCGAACCATGAGGTGGAAACTGGAGAAGCTGGGGAACCTGGGGTTAGCTGATGCAGAGGGGAGAGTTGGACAGGGAGTCGGATGGAACTCCTTTTAAAGGATAGCTCTCTACTTCGGGGTAAAAGCACGCTAAGCTAAAAGCAGCAGGTCCAAGCACCTTATCTCTACTCGCTAATCTCTTAGTCTGTATCAAGATTTACCCCTCATGTTATTCCAGATCGAGCCTTAACGCTCCTTATTTAGATAAAATAAAAAGCAAGTGGCACCTTGGAATTTGTTATCATTACGAATAACCTATACAACAGTTAGCATTGCTGTCTTTCAGCATCTCTCAACGTGTCAAGTCTTGTATTTACGCCAGAATCAGCGCTCTCACCAACCATGGACCCAGTTCCCGCAGTCTTCAGCTTGCCGCCCGGCACCGTCCGTCTGATTGATGGCAAGTCTGCCCTTTAACCACCATATGCTTCCCTGAACCGTGACTAACGCATCAGGCGTTTACAGACGACGGAGGGGTTTACACCAGTGAACTCGTATACCAGCCTGTTCCAACGAGTGACCCAAATGATCCCCTGGTATGCGAGCCACAGTCAAAAAGCAGGCTACACCGTAGAGACTAATCATGGCTCAGAACTGGACGCGTTCTAGGAAGCTGATAAACTTCCTACCTATCCTGGCTTTCACAGCCATCATGTTTACGCAGTATGTTGCTTGATCGTCACCCTGCTTGAGGCTGCGCATGCTGATGAGCCGCGACAGGGCGGCCATACCAGCCATCTTCTGGGTGCTTTGGGTCCCTGAATTCGACAGCGACTACAGTGAGATGAATACCTCACTGGCAATCGGCTATGCCGGGACAGCCGTAGGGTGCATCTTCTTCATCCCCATGGCTATCAAATATGGCCGCCGGCCTGTCTATATTGTTTCACTAGCAATCATGCTGGCCACTGCTGCGTGGCAGGCGACCATGACGACCGTCGTAGAGCTCTATCTGTCATCCTTGATATTTGGGCTCGCTAGTGCAACAAATGAGACTATTGTGCAAATGACTGTGGGCAGCCCCCTGACTTAGAACCTTGTAGTGAGGGCTTTCCAGCTGACGAGCCTTTAGGTCGCAGATATGTACTTTGTTCACCAACGAGGCACCGCGAACGGCGCCTATACGGCCATGGTCATGACTGGCGTATGTAGCCCCCTGCGCCGAGTTATCCAGCACTAATCTTGACACTAGAGCTTCCTGAGCCCCATGATTGCCGGGTACATGGCTTCCGACGGGAACTGGAGGCGATGCTACTGGGTTACCTTGGCCATTGAAGCTGCCCTGTTGACTATCTTCTGCTTCTCCTTTGAGGAGACAAAGTACATTCCCAGTATCGAAGCCGTGGTACCGCCAAGCTCCCAAAACTCTGCTGGCACTCCTCAAAAGGCGCCGGACCCCGAGCAGGCCGCCCAAGGCTTGACCTGTGTTTCCAACCCACAGAACGCTTCCTCTGAGCGCATCGACAGGACGGTGCCGATTCTCACTTGGCGACAGCGCTTGCGCTTGATCACTAAGACAGACGAGTCGCTGTGGAAGCTGGCATATCTTCCCTTTCTTGTGGCTTATCGGTTCCCTATTGTTCTTTACACGGGTATTCAGTACGCTGCCACTCTATGCTGGATCTCAGTCCAGGCTTCTGTCATTTCGATCGCCTATGTGCAGCCTCCCTACAACTTTGGAACCATCGGCGTGGGAAACATGAACCTTCCCATCTACATCGGCTGTATTTTCGGAGCTGTCTATGGCGGTCTGTTGTCGGACTGGTCTGTTATCAAGCTCGCCCGTCGAAACCACGGCTACTATGAGCCCGAGATGCGACTTCACCTGCTTCACCTGCCTGCCTTGGCACTTGGAGTGGGGCTGATGATCTTTGGCATTACCACTGCCAAGGTATGCATACATGAGTCCTTCCCCTAGGCACTCTCTGCGGCGCCTGACTACTTTAGGGAACACACTGGATATTTCCGAGTATAGGCAGCGTCATTTTCGGCTTTGCATGTGGCAGCATCTTTGACCTGGCGATTACCGTACTGATCGACAGCTACCAAGTGGCAAGTGGCCTCTGTCTTTAATCTGACCGTTCTTAACCACTAACATTTGTTAAGATCACCGGCGAAGCCTTCGTGGCCGTTGCATTCATTCGGAACGTCGTCAGCATTGGTGTATACTTTGCCATTACCCCCTGGATCGAGGCACAGGGTCTGCAGAACATGTTTATCGTCATGGGTGTTTTGGCTATTGTCGTCGGCTTTACGCACGTTCCTGTTCTCGTGTGGGGAAAGCATGTCCGTGAACAGACTGCCACTCGGTATCTTGAGCTTGCAGATGAGAGGAAGCATTGCAGAATCTAAGGGTTTTGATGGGTTGGGATTTTCCAAGTTTGGATCGAAAACCCCCAAACTAAGTACCTTACGTAGCGTCAACAGAAGATAGCATCGATGAATTCTCGCTTGGAAAAATCTACTGACGAAGCTGAACTTCGGCGTAGTCGAGTGAGCACTGTGTCCTCTCTGTCGCATGTGCGTCGTCGTAACTCTTAATTAGCATCCTAGCATGTCTCGCCATGTGAACGAGTGGTGACACGTTGGCGGCTGGTGTGTGCGGCTAGTGTGTGCGGCTAGATTCAGTTCAGCAATTGACCATCAAGAAACGCATGTAATGAAGTGCGCGGCCTTGAGTTTGTGTAATTCCAGAAAGGTTGAGTGTGGATTCACGTTCAATGGCAAGCGGGGGAGATTTTCGCTTGCGCACATAGGATCTCCTGCTTGGCAGGGCAATCCATTAGAACAGGGGTTGGTGCAGAGAGGGCTTTCCGGTGGCCCGACACAATCCAGTTCCATGAAATGAAAGACGTCGGATAGACCTACCTGTTCAGGCTCTGGGTCCACTCAATTTTGCGGCCTCATGTAGGAGGGGAATACGAACACAATGCTTTGCGGTACCGGATTAAGCCAATCGGTTACGGCAGTTTTTTTTTTTTTCTCAAATGATATAAAGGTGAGGATGTGCTGCGTCCTTCGGCCCTGATCCGCTGAGCTCACCACCTACTAGAAAGCTACTAGAAAGCCAAACTAAGCCATTGCACCCTTTGTGTATCGATACTCTGTCCCCTTGGTGGGTGAGCAATATGCCTTCTCTTATCTATGAGACGTTTACCTCTCAAACAACGCCGCTGAGTGTACGCCAAGCGGCGCTGGAGCGGGCAAATCGAGATCCTGCAATCCCCCTTCAACGCGGCACGACAGCATCGTTCTGGATGAAGGACAAGCACCCAGGCTTCGACAAGTCCGAGCACGAAAAACTTCCAGACCTGGTTGATGTAGCTATCATCGGGTCAGGCATAACCGGCCTGTCTGTGGCCCACACGCTTTTATCCTGGACAGCCGCCCCCGGTTCCCCTAGGCTGTCTGTCGGGATGTTCGAGGCCCGTGATGTGTGCAGCGGTGCAACAGGGCGGAACGGCGGTCACCTCCTGGAAAATGCAGGCGAGTATCTCGAGTTCAAACAGGCATTTGGAAAAGACGACGCCAAAAAGTTCATGCGATTCCGGCGAGGACATATGGATGCAATGCAGGAGTTGGTGGGTGACAACGCCGCCCTGAGGGAGATAACCCAGCTTCGCGAGGTCGAGTTCGTCAGCGTCTATGTCGATCAACACAGTTTTGATGAGGCCGTGAAGAATCTGGAGGAGTTCAAGCGGGATATGCCTGATGACGCTCGAAGCTTTGCTGCCCATCGAGGGGATGAGCTGGCCAAGGTTCGTCCGCGGGACGTCGTCGCCTTCACAGGAGCAAAGACTAACGAGTTCTGACCCAGACTTTCGGGCTTTCGAAGCATGCTATAGGCGTTATCACAGGATCAGCAGGTGCTGTCTGGCCGTATCGCCTCGTCACTCACTCTCTCGATGGTCTTCTCCAAAGACACCCACAATCATTCTTCCTGCGGCAAAACTGCCCAGTCACTTCGATCGAGGTCGTGAGCGACAGGAACCCGTCTTCGCATCCATACCGCCTTACCACAGCGAAGGGTACGCTGTGTGCTCGCCACGTCGTCCATTGTACCAACGCACACGTTGGCCATCTCGTCCCTGGTTTGCGCGGCCGCGTCATACCTTTGAGAGGGCAGATGAGCGCCCAAGGTCCGGGCAGGCGATTTGTCAGCCAGGGAAGCGAGCGTTCCTGGCTTCTCAACTATCCTAATGGGTTCGATTACCTGACGCAGCTCCCCAAGGGAGGACAAGGGAGCGCGGAAGAACTCATGCTGGGAGGCGCCAGGTCATCAATGCCTTATCAGGGCATCGATGAGATTGGCAGAGCCATGGATGACAAGCTGCACTGGTCAGGTGACATTCATCTGAGCGGTGCCTTGTCGGCGATCTTTGGAAGAGAAAACTTTGGCTCCTCGGAGGGGGTAAAGTGGATGTGGACCGGCATTATGGGGTTCACCCTGGACGGCCTGCCTTGGGTTGGAGAGCTGCCTGCCAGCCTCACCAACAGGCCGGTCCCCCAAGGGTTGGTGACCGGCGAGTGGGCAGCTGCAGGGTTCTGTGGTGAGGGCATGGTACAGGCCTGGGGATCAGGTAAAGCCATTGCCTTGATGCTGCTGCAGAAGGAAGAGGTGTGCGTGCCGGTTGCCATCCAACAGCTTCACGAGTGGTTCCCGTCGCAGCTAGCTATTACTGAGGAACGTATTGTGAAAGGCAGTCTTCCGACGAGGCTCGCGGATGGCAGAATGTCGCGGCTGTAAGATTACGCTTGTTGCTACTGGGTTTCTTCCGGGTAGTATCTACCTAACTGGGAGTACTTTAGTAGTCATTGATTATCGATTATCTTTCCTTTTTATAAACAGTCAGTAGACACGTCTATGCCTTACGTCTTTTGCCTGGGTGGCACCATGAATCCCGCGTAGGGTTAATGAAAGAGCTGCAGCACCCTCCTCATCAATCACTTCAGGTATGAAAGCTTAAAGTAACCAGGGCTAGCCTTCCTAGCTTTTAGAAGGTCCTTATCTAGGTTAACCTACTGCTATACTGCTTAATTCTTCTCTCTAGTAGCTTCTCTTAAGACCAGTAGTTTGAAAATAGAAACTATGGATAACATCCTTTGCATTGACTCGAGCGCTTAACCATGGCCATCCCCCGCAATGCAACCTTCTCTCGCGGGGTAACGTGTTCGTCTTGCGCACGAATAGTATCCTGTTGCTAGTTCCAGAGTTTGAGGGGAACTTGTTCGAGCAGCTGTTGACTTCCAAGCCTGGAAACCAGGGTTCGTAATGTCGATGGTATAAATTCACGAAGGGGGAGCTGAGGGCTTTGGTGCCAACCTTCAATTCACCGTCCTCTCCGTTAAGCCAAACTTCCTCGCTCATAACCTTTGCAATGCACCTTTGGTCTCGATGTCACCTACATATCTTTTTAATGCTAGTCGCAACTCGGGAGGCATTTTCTCGACCCCTCGCAAAAAGGGATAGCCCTGTCTTACCAGGCCTCTGGGCTGACCCCAACATTGCCGTTGTCAACCGCACCTACTACCTCTACGTCACAACTGATGGCTTTGAGGGATGGGATGGGAAGGAATTCTTCTGGTGGAAGTCCCAAGATCTTGTCTCCTGGATCAGGGGCAAAGAGCCCTTCCTGGTCCTCGATGGCGACAATGGCAACGACCCTTGGGCCACTGGCAATTCCTAGGCGCCTGGATTTGCAGCTCGAGACGGCAAATTCTTCTTTCATCACAGTGGCACCAACCTTTCCGTTGCGGAAGGTCACAAAGGCATTGGGGTAGCCGTCACCGACCATCCTAAAGGACCATTCAAGTCCCAATCCAAGGCCATGATCCCAGGCACTGAAGATGAGGAAATCGTCAGCAATCAGACCATCGATCCAGTTGTTTTTCAAGACCCTGAGACTGGCAGGTGGTACATCTACTGGGGGAATGGCGTACCAATCGTGGCCGAGCTGGAAGACGATTTGGTTTCACTCAAAGCCAGCACATGGCATCAACTTGAAGGACTTGTTGACTTTCGAGAGGGGCTCTTTGTCAACTACCGAGATGGAACTTATCACCTGACATATTCTATCGATAACACGAGGTATAAGAACTACCGGGTCGGCTACGCCACGGCGTCTAATCCGATCGGCCCCTGGACCTACCGCGGGGTTATAGTACATAAGGACGTCTCTCTCAGCATTCTTAGCACGGGACATGCCTCGGTTCTCAATGTACCTGGAACTGATGAGTGGTACATTGTATATAATCGCTTTCGGATCCCTGGTGAGGGTGGCTTCAGGTGGGAGACAACAATCGACAAGCTGTACATTGCATTGACCAAGATACGAGTCTCTTCATACCAGTGAAGCCGACTTTGGAAAGTGTTAGGCCTCGAAGGGTTCCGTAAATACGAGTACATGTCTGGGATAGGGCAAAATTGTTCAATACCGGGCACTACGCCTTATACTTTCCCAGCAGCGTCTTGTGTCAAGGGATGACAAGCGGATCACGGGAAACATATGGTTGTCATTGTCTCAGCGGAAGATGTCGATCACTGGAATATACTAGTATAATCCTAACAACCTAACCCCGTCTATACTTAACACATTGATGTTAGTCATGGCTTTCGTGAGAGTGATGTTGAAGTATAGTAGTAAAAAATTCGATAATGTGGATCTTTGCGAATCTTGTCTACTTTCTACCCAGAGCATGTTCAATCTCGGTAAGCACAGCGAGAACCTTCTCGTCATACTGCCGTCGACCAACGATCTGCAAACTGACGGGGGCATCAGTGTACTTCTCGGGGCTGTACATTTCATACACAAACTTGTCCTGGGCATTCTTTGGCACGTAACTAGTGTCCTTGGGGTCCTTGTTGGGATCGACGGTCGTGACTGGAAAGACTGCCGCCGGGTAGTCCAGAAGATTCCAGTGCGCCGTATATCCCCAGTATCGTGACTGATCATGGGGTGTAGCGGCTCCAAACGATGGCGGGCAGAGGATGACATCAACTTCTCTTCCGTCTTGGTTACCCGTGTTTGTCCAGACACGAGCGTATGCGGCGCGGTAGTCGTCTTGCCGAGTACAGAGCTGAGAGGGTGTTAGCACTCGATATTTGGGCATCAACAAACAAAATACCTACCTTCCAGAGCTCATGTTGAGTATGGTTCTTAACCGTTGGCTGTTCTTGGATGATGAACTTGGTCAACGGAAGAACAGGCTCTCCGCTGGCCTCCATGAGCTGGAGAGCCTCCTGGCCCCCATCAGGCCAATACAAGGCGGAGATGATCTCCCAGGCCGTGTCGTGAAATAGAGGCTCACAATCCCAGTCCACAACTTCCATGCCCGCTTTCCGGCACGCAGCTGCAACCTCTTTCAGGGCCCGGGTCATGGGGGGATGGGGCTGCACAACACCGTCCCACCACTGAACCGCAATCTTGAGCCGTCTCGTAATGGTATATGGCGTCCACTCCTTGACAGTCAGAGAAGGGTCAATCTTCCACGGCTTAGATGCCAAGGCAGCCTTCATAAACAACTCGAGGGCGTCGCGATCAACCGTCATGGGGCCTGGAGTTGAGGCTATCGTCTCTTTGCCGGCCATGGGTGCTCGTCCGCCCATGACCGAGATGCGCTTGAGAGTCGGCCTAGATACACCAAGTTAGTCCTGGTCAGTGCATTACGGCTTTTGAATGGCAGACTTGAAACCGTAAACACCAACATGAGCTGCGGGACAGCGAATGCTACCACCGATATCACCGCCAACGCCCTGACCACGTTAGAGCCGATGTGACTAAATAGAATGAATCCCATCGTACCAAGATACTTCCGCGAATACCCAGCAAAGCAGATTCTCCTCCGCTACTACCTCCAGAAGTCAAGTCCCGGTTATACGGGTTGACTGTGCACCCATAGATGACACTGTTGGTCTCGAGATGCATAATTGTCTGCGGTTGAGTGGTTCGCGCATAGAAGACGCAGCCCTCATTATACAGAGTGTCATAGAGCAGGTTCGAAGCATGGGCCTTGCCGATCCAGGCCACAAATGACGCATGGGTCGTGACGTTCTCGCCCACCATGCCATGGTGTTCTTTGGTCGAGATTGGAAGGCCATAGAGTAATCCCTTGGGCTCGGGCAGAGAATCAAGGTGCTGGGCGCGAGCAATCGCCTCGTCCCACATGAGCTCAACGAGACAATTCGTCTAATCATGTCAGCCGATATCACTCATCTCATGCAATGGTGGCTGAGCATACAGCAGCCTGGGCCAAGGCGGCTCTCCGCAGAAAGGCCCTTGTGACCTCTTCCACCATTATCTTTCGCCCTCGCAGGAGAGCAAGCAACTCTGTGACGGAGTAGTTCTCGGTGATCTCAATCTCACGTGAGGTCAGGATGGCCTTGGGTAGACCCTGGCAGTTGAGAGGCAGTTCATCTGGGTTGCCTTGTAGCTTGGGTTCAACTTTGGCTAGCGAGGCATCACGCTTGGCTCTGGCCGACAATACTGTTTCTTTGTAGTCTGCCATTGTTGTTTCCTTTTGCCTGATTATCAGAAATTGCTTGCAGTGGGAGGTTGGGGAATGGTTGGGATGGTGGTATGGTATTCGCTTTGCTGTTCAAAGCGGGTTATTAAATATTGATTACCTTGAGACCACGATGCGATAATGGCCCCCTAACCGGATAATTAACTCCTTCTCTAGAATCGAAAATACCAATCTGGAAGGTCCATCCGTGTAATCCACCTGTTATAAAGGCCGGAAACCGGCACAGGACTTCTAGACTCTACGTAGGGAAGCCGAATATAAGGTGCCTCAAAAAAGTGTTGGTATGGAAGCTTCGCTTGTGTTGCTCTTGCGCTATTCTTAAAGAGGATGGTCCATCCACTGCGAGACATGCGTGCGTTACTTCTGTAGTTTTATTCCCTATTGAGGCTAGTCCAGTTGAGCTAAACTGCCACTTTTTCTCTAAAGATGATCTAGCCTTTACCGGCATTGTACTTCGGTATGAGGCATAAGTTTGTGCCCCCGGCTCCACCGTGAGAGGCGTATATAGATCTCTTCGTCTCTGACTGCGTAGTTAACCAGAAAACTGGCTCTTCTTCCTTGGGTGCCGGCGTGGCTTCTTTGGAAGACTAACTGGTCCATATCTCTTCTTTGGCTGGTGCCACATCCACCGTAAGAAAAAGCCTTTTTGAGCCATAACCCAAGTCTTAAAGCCGAGGGGCGTAGGTTTGTTAGGGACCTTCGTTGTCTCGTATAACCTTTCTGTGAAGCGGGTTATATACTTATCCACAGCGATATTCGTGCCCGGGACCCATAGCGAGAGAGACACCCGTTGTATATGCTTAGACCAGTCATCAATGGCTTGAAATACCTTCGGCAGCTGTGTATCGGCGATGTTGAATGGGTTGAAGACTCGTATGTGCCGTTGAAGGAGCTGAAAGCGGTCGTACGTAAGATATTTACGTATGCTTTGGTCGGCATCTTGATGCCCCGGCGTAGAAGTCTCCCAATGGCTATGGATCGTTGATTCCTTATGAATTCCTATGTAAATCAGATGGCAAGCCATATGTATACCTCGGCAACGGAGGTCTTATACCAGCCTCGAAGCCGGCTTGCCGGGCCCAACTGACGACTTTGGAGCAAGCTTTGAACCCAGGAATTGGTGTAGCGGACCCAGCTTTCGACTAGGGAATAAGGTACGAAGAGCTGGAAAAGCTCTAGAGGCGTCTGGGGCAGTGGATTGACGTGAAGGTCTCGTGATGGCATTGTCAAAGGGAGAAAATAGGCGCCGCAGCTTGTGGTCGGGCTGAACACGGGTCTGCAGGTGAAGTCGTCAGGTTGCTCACGGCGGCTGTTCTTTTCTGTGATGTAGCTACTAGGGTCGGCGGCGTTAAGTGCCTCGCCGGGGACTGCTTGAGAAGTCATAGGTATCTTTAGAATGATTTCTATGGTGTTTTGGCAGTAATTGATTTCGAAGGGACCTCTCGTACCCCGCTCGTATCCGTGATATTATATAAGGAAAAGTGGGTCTGGTACGCGTTGGCAGTCTTAGCGCAAGCAAGGAGATTCCCCCAGACGACGGCTGAAAAGGGGGTCCATGTTCTTCGCTCCTCCACATGGCTGAAGAATGCGGGGTAAAATCCGGGGCGTGCTAGCCTCTGCCGACCCGAGTCCTTGCGAGCGCCAACTCGCAAATTCCTTCCTATTGTGGCTAGGTGATGTCCCTCCCGGTCCCTATGGTCATCTGTCGCTCCGTACTGGGAAGTTTGGAGGGCCAAGTGAGGTCAGTCAGTAGACTTGCTCCTTCTGGTAAGTCAAGCCATCCCCTTCGGAGCCAGACCAAACGGCCACCTCATATCGTGCGAACCGGCCCGGCCAGGTTTCCGGCCCGGACTGCCCCCAACTTGTGCACCGTAGGCCAATCCAATCGCCCTACAAAAAGGATTCCATAGTTCAGCAGTCAACCAATACCCTTCACACACAGCTCTAGTGCCTATTATCTGTTCTCAGCTATAAATCCCTATGCTTACTGGCTCTCGCCGCCCCACGTAATTCCTGACCATACGCTCGCCATGACCACTCGCGACGGCTACCTGTACAAGACAGATGGAACATTTCAGCAGGGTTTGAAGTGTGTAGGGACTATCTCTCCCCCGAGAAATACCCCAAAAACAGTGTCAGACACATTCGATGTTGTTGTTCTGGGAGCTGGGTATACCGGGTTGACGGCCTGCCGAGACCTCACTTCCTGTGGTATGCTCAGTCTGTCTTTTGATGACTTCCAATAACGCTAACCTGCCTCCCATGGTTAGGCTACAAAGTCCTTTTGCTTGATGCCAGAGACCGAATTGGCGGCCGTACCTACACGGCTGAAGTTGATACCTATCTGTTTGAGATGGGGGGCACCTGGATTCATTGGCAACAGCCACATGTCTACCGAGAGCTCTCTCGCTATGGCTTCACCAAGATGCTGGATAGTATAAATTCTGATACTGGCTGCAACTACTTTACCGTCACTGTCAATGGCAAGACTATGAACATGGACAAGGATGACGTGGTGAGTTTGAACAGACGCTTTGAGTTGCTCGTAACTGATACGTTTGTCGACAGTTCAGGGCCGCTGCCAGGTCTGTTCACGAGTTTTGCAACGTCGATGGCGAGTCAGGCCGTTCAATTATGCCGTTTCCTCATGATCCTCACTTCGTTCCCGAGGCTGCCAAATACGAGAAGCTATCGGCAGCCGAGCGCGTTCAACAGGTTCAGTCCAACCTTAGTGACCTCGAAATAGTTACACTAGAGGCAGCCATTGTCGCCACTACAGGAAATACTCTCGAGAAGAGCGGCTTCTTCGAAATGTTGCGGTGGTGGGCTCTGTCCAACTATAGCATGGACGGCCTCTACAACTTGACTGAGAGGTACAAGGTCGCGGTTGGACAGTCAGAATTTGCGAGGGCATTTTTTGACGAAGCCCTCGCCACAGGCAACCTCTCGTATTCCTTTGGCACCCACATCACTTCCATCATTGACTACGGCAATATCGCAGTGCTCTCCAGCCGCTCTGGCAACCAGAACTTTGCGGGCAAACGGGTCATTTGCACAGTCCCGTTGAACATTCTCCATGAGCTCGAGTTCAACCCTACCCTACCCAAGGCGAAGATGGATGCATCTCATCAAGGCCATGTGAACTTTTGCTCCAAGTACCACATCGAGGCCAAGGGCACAGACTTGCGGTCCTGGTATGCGATAGCGCCGCCCGAGTCGCGCCTCATCTCCATCCTAGGCGACGGGCTGACCCCGGCGGGAAACACTCATTTGGTCGGTTTCGGCCATGATAGTCCGGTGCAGGGGCACGAGGAAGGCCGAGACGCCATCGCTATGACAAAGATGATCCACGATATGGAGATTGAGAAAGTTGTAAGTACTCTCACCCCTTGATCTATCCCCAAGTCTGCTTACCAGCGACTCTCTATAAGGTCTGGCACAACTGGGTGACTGACCCCCTTTCCCGTGGTGCGTGGGCAATGTTTCCACCCAACTTTAGCTTCAAGTACCTCCAGGCATTGCGGGAACGCCACGGCAATATCTTATTTGCCAGCGCTGACTGGGCTCTGGGCTGGCGCGGCTTTATCGATGGTGCTATAGAGGACGGAACCCGAGCGGCAAAGGAAACCCTCGCCGACCTGGGTTATCCCCGATGCGTCGCTTCGTCTTTGTGATGCACAGTATACAGCAAAGGCCAGTCTTGTCATCAGCTGCAAGGAAGGGCATCTAGGCTGAGCTCGAGAAGTGAGAAATTTGGTAAGAATGTGAAATTGAGGAAATTAGAATTGCGGTGGTGTTTATACGGTCGATAGAGCCAATAGTTTTGCATTTTTTTGAATGATTACTTTCTACGCTTGACAGAATTCGCCAGATTACTAGCCGGAGAGAATTTGTATTGCATGATATTTCGAGTTGAAGTCTTTGGCTAGCTAACGTTCATGACCACTTTCAGGTTGACGACTTACTCATCTGGCAGAATGGAATCCAACGCATTGAGGGGGACACAGAAGAGTAAGAAACCCGCGCTTCCCAGAGTAAGGGGTATAAGAGTATACAAATCTCTCAACTACCCTCGGTCAGGGGCATAGTCCGTGGCCATGTCAAGCCAAATTTATTACCCACTGCTGCTTCCTAAGCACATCCTCCCAGTCTGAATAAACACCACCATTTAGCTTTTCTCGCCAAACCGCTTCCAATACTTTCTCGGCCGATAGAATGTTCATGACCTTAACCCTCTGGCGGATATTGGATAGCCGAGCACCACAGCGGAAGATATAAGCCTGAGACTCTAGCTGGGCCCCCGCAAGAAACAGTGGATATGTCAACCCGGCTTCGGCAGGCCTTCCTACCGGCACTCGGTCTGCAAGGGAGAGGAGCTGCTGTGCCAGTCCAACCAGTTGAGGAGCATGGGAAGCTGAGCGTCGATATAGTAGAATGAGTGCAGCTAAGCGGTTAATCTCCGCGAGTGTGATGAGGTCGATCCTTGCAGCAACATCAAACTTAGTGTTGAGAGCTTCGTTCTCGGAGTATAAATCCAATCGAAGACTCCGAATCTGGTGCTCGAAGTCCAAAAGTTTGTGCTGAGACGAATCCAGCGACTCATTATCAATCATTCTTATAAGCTGCATCCTCTGGATGATATGAAAAAGGTTCATTGTCATCGGGAGGCCTAGAAGTGGGTGAGGAGTATTCACCACGCTTGGAAATGCCCCAAGGTGGGAATTGATAGTGGTTGATTAAGTGTCGTCATCCGATGGAAGCACTCCTCGAGGCATCTCAGCTTCCCTCAGGGTGGCTGGAGGAGACGAGTCGTCGTCTTTGGCGAGGTCATCGTCCCAATCAGACGGGCTCCTTAACACGCTTGATATAATGACGCTCATGACATCGTGATAGAGAAAATGTTGATAAAGACAGCCGGCTTCCCAGGAGCCAGAAGAGAAGGTGACGCACCCGCCATGCTCTCGGATGATGTTACGGACGCAGTCCAGGTGGTCTAGCCACGTAGAGGTGCGGGTGCCATTCTGCATCTCGAGCCCGGCGAGCATCAGCATTGCGGCCATGCACTCGAGATAGTCTTGTCGTAGATATCGAGAGGTAGAGATCCTTTCATGGAGAAACTGTTAGGCCTGTCGCTTATACGTCCAAGATTGTTGGAGCAAGCGGGCCTGACGGCTCGTGTCAGTAACCGCCTGGGAGAGGTGAGCTGACGCGCATGCCAGGACCGAGTGTCGAACGACATCACAATGGAAGGCTATGGGAATGTAGACCGAGGTGAGGAAGTTGGCTGGATCATTGAAGACGGAGATATTCTGAACGAAGGAACTGATGTAATAGGACATCAGGACACGTTGATCGACTTCGTCCGTCGTAAGCTGCCCGAGGCTGGCGGGAGACGGAGCTAGAGTCGTAGCCCCATAGGGTGGAGATGATGGAATGGCATGGCAGATTCGAGTAGATAGTGACTCTGACGGGGATAGAGGCTTCAGGTCTGGGGCATCCGGATCAGGGACATGTTGCTTCACACTCCGGACGCATTCAAGATTCAGCCGCTGGCACGCGTCACATAGGGGCTTGCTCCCAGAGCAGCGCTTCCTCCGACGCCGACAAGTAACACAACCAACCCTGGACCGTGGAGCATATCTTCTCCGCCGTACAGCCCCGTTGGCTGGGTTTTCGGGCATGGTGGATGGATTTAGCGATGCATTCAAGAGCCGGTGTAGGTATTTAGGTGAAGAGAGGAATTGTGCTCTGCGCGGGGAAAGGAAAGGAGGGGGGGCCCTTTAGGCTCTAGAGGGCTCTAGTAGGTCACGCGTCGCGGACCGTCCATATCATGTGATGAGCACGTAAGGGGAACCATAAAATAGTCTAGAAAACATAAGGATTAATGAGGGAAATAGTTAAGAAATACTCTTTTATTTTCACTCTATCCGCGGTCTCATGTGGCTTGGAGGACGTTCATAATCCACCATCACCCAAGAGCCTTCAGAGCTTCGACTACAGCTAACCCTGACTTTGACGCAGGGCATTTTCCAAGGACCTTATCCTCTCTTGAGTCACCATCATTGACTGTGGATACTCATGACTAATATCGTCGCCTAGAATTAGACGACCAACCATCTCGGCCGCTCGAAAGGCTTTAACCATGCCGAGGCCATTATACCCGCCCACTACCCACTAGTGACTTCGACCAGAGAATGGAAGCTTTCCAGCAAAAGGCACGCCGTCCTGTGTAAATCCTAGGATTCCTGACTAAACATGAGTGATGTATGATAATGGCCCAGGAACAGGAGAAGCCATCAATTCATCGGCGAATCCTCGAAGGTGAATCAGAGGTGCGAGATCGGTTTCGCTATCATCGCCCGTTGTTCTACGGCCCATATTGACTCGTCCCACTACAACATCTCCCCGTTCTCGTTGGATCAAGTAATCATAGTCCTTGTCCGTATACATCAGGGCAAAGGAGAATATGCTAGTCAGGCCCAGGGGAGAATCTGCGCTTCCGTCCTTAGGAGCATAACGCACCACATTCCCTCTAACGGGGGAGATAAACGGTCGTAGTTCCGGAAGGAGATGGCCTAACCAGCCATTAGTAGCATAAACGACGTGTCTAGCTATGATATCTCCCCGGCTTGTTCTGACATGGGCAAACTCATCCCCGGCGTCATCATGGATTGCATCAACGGTCGTGTGAGGTTGGGCATTAAGGCTCCCGGACTCTATCATACAATCTAGCAGGCCAGTAACCAACTTGTAGGGCCACAGAGTTGCAGCTGGAGCCCCAATGGCACCCACACAGCGAGAGGACAGCTTCATGGCCTTTTATATCTGGCTCCTGTCCTTATATACCATATAAGCCTCAGCCAGATGAGGCGCGTATAATTTATAATCCTCGAGCGTTTTCAAGGCCTGATCGAAAGACTTATGGTCGTAATATGCAGCAACGCCATGGATGTTCAGCAAGTCGCAATCAATGCCAGCTTCCTTAATGGCAGTGGTCATGGTTTCCAGATGGCTGTGCTCAAAGGCCGAGATTTGGATGGCTTCGTGGATATCATAAGCCTGTTTACGCTCCTCCCATGATTTATATGCTAAGTTCAAAATGTGCCCGCCGTTATGGCCCATTGCGCCTAAGCATAACGACCGAGCATTAACGATAACGACGCAAAGCTCGGGGCGCCTTATGAGCAGGACGCGTGCCAGGCTGGTTCCAGAAATACCCAACCCAATTATAACAACATCCACTGGCTCTACTGGCCAGGGTGATTGATGATCTACGAGGGCGTGGGGAGCAGACAGCCAGAAGGAGGCAATTAGGTTCGAGACAGGCAGACCGGGATCGACCATTCCCGACTCGTAGATGCCAGCAAAGGAGGCAGACATTATGAAGAGCGAAGGAGGGAAATGTGATAAACAGCTAGCCTAGAGCTTGAGGTCAGGGGATCAAGGGACTTGGGAATGTGCTTGGTCGAGCAGCCAAATGTCTTGACTTGCAAAGAAGTACAAGTGTGAATAAGAGGAAAAAAGTTCTGCAGAAGCGAACACTTAATCTTTTGCCGCAAGCCGCCTGTTCTCCTAGTCGCTAAGGCGTGATTTGGCTGGAAGGGCCGGTCCGGCATTTGCCCATACCAGGCATAGACCATCTCCACCGCCGGACTCGGTCTTGACGAGGTATGACTCAGCGGGAGACGTTGGGGAACCCGAGGAGCGGTGTTCAGAGTGCAAGCTTCGCCAGATGGAATGGATATTCAAGTGACACGCATGTCATCTCTTCTCTCTCGGACAAAGACTTGAGATTACTCTCTCTGGCATGTCGGCCGGCCAACTCTCCGGGCGGCCACCGGCATCTGCACCTCCTTGACATTCATCCCACGAGTCAGCCGGGTAGGCGCGTAATTCAACATAAGAACCCCATGTTCCCGTTGTCCCCACCTCCTCGTCTCTCACTCACACTAGCGCACCTCTCTCGCAACACGGATCGTTTCTGTTGCCCACTTCAACTCCTCATTAACCACAGGCGAAACTAGGCACAAGGAATACTCGCCCTCTGAAAACACGCCGCAACGGTATGGATGTGGATACGCTTCCCCCTGGCACCGAGAGAATCGAGAACATTGTTGGCAACAAGGTGTTACTTGCGCCTCAGCCAAATGCAGACCCGAATCAACCACTGGTCAGTAGAGACCGTTCAGTTCTCTGTCCCTCAAGCAGGGCACTAGATTCAAATGGCTGACTTCTAGCCCCCTTATGCAGAATTAGAGCGCGCGCCGCAAATGGGTTCATATGACCATTCTCTCTCTCTACGCCTTGATGGTGTTCGCATGGTGCGATTTTCTCTTGACCCTGATCGTCCGGGATCCGCGTAGCTAACCATCAGGGTTAAAGCCTCTGTATCTCCGTGCCGTTCTGGGGACCCTGGAACGTGGAGCTAGGCATAAGCTACGATCAGCTTAATAACGGCTATGCTACGAATATGGCGACTTTGGCGGTTGGCTGCATCATTTTCATTCCCTTGGCCCTCCGCTTCGGCCGCAGGCCTGTATATCTCGCCACCTCACTCATCTTGACTGGCTCGTCTATCTGGCAGGCCAAAATGCAGACCCAGGGGGATTATATCGCTACCAAGGCTGTCAATGGCATCGCTGGCTGTGTCAATGAGGCACTTTTCCAGGTCACTGTAAGTCCGAGGGTGTCGGCCTTGTTTGAACCAAATAGGAAATGCCATTCTAACAGCGGCAGGTCTCTGACCTCTTCTTCGTTCATCAACGATCCACCATGAATGGAGTCTACCTTGTCATGGTTATGACTAGAGTAAGTCTTAACCAACGTGTCTCCTCTCGACAATGTGTCCGATCTGGCTAAACCTTTGCCCTTTATTTAGAACTATCTCGGTCCTGTCGCCTCTGGCTACGCCGCCGTCAACATAAGCTGGCGCTGGGCATTCTGGATATGCGCCATACTCCAGGGAACAGTGGCTTAGCTCATTTTGTTCTTCCTAGAGGAGACCAAATATACCGAACCGCCCCTAGTCGGTCGGGAGTTGTCGAGGAGTGGCAGTGGGAAAGAGGTGGCCAGAGTGAGCAGCATCACCAAGGGCGCCCCCAGCCAATCCCCCAGTAATACAGAAGAGGCCACTTTGGACCGGCAGCAGAGAAATGTCGATATTGACACAAGCATCCCCATCAAGTCGTATAGGGAACGACTCGCCCTATGGCAATCACAGACACAGGACGCTACAGAACGCCGATCTATCTGGCGGCATGCGTACCAGCCTTTCCCCATCCTGGCGACTTTTCCTGCAGTCATGTTTGCTGCCTTGCAATACGGTTTTGCCATTGCCATGCTGTCCATCCTCGCCAGCACCCAGGCGACATTATATGCAGAGCCTCCCTACAACTTCAGCCCCGCAGGCGTGGGAAACATGAATATTCCACCTGCTATCGGTGCTATTCTCGGTGCCATTTTCGGCGGGCCGCTTGTCGATTACTTTATCCTCCAGGTGGCTAAACGGCGTCATGGTATTCATGAGCCTGAGACGAGATTGTGGCTATTTCTTGTTCCAGGCCTTTCCATGGCAGTTGGCGCTCTGATGTTCGGCCTGACTATTTCCAAGGTAAAGAATAATTGCCCCCTGAGAGATTCATGCTGGAGACTTATGTATCTTCGCAGGGGAGGCCGTGGATCGTCAACACTGTGGGAGCTGCCTTCATCGGTTTCGCCATCGGCGGCACTGGTGACATGGCATCGACATACGTTCAGGACTCGTATCATCAGGTACGGTAGCATTCCTTGACTTTGCCTCGGAAATTTCACTGATAATCACTCGATCCAAGATCCTCGGAAATGCCCTTACAGCAGTCGTCTTCGTACGAAACATAATCGCCACAGCTCTTGTTTTTGCGGTGACACCATGGATGAACAATCTAGGTGTATATGACATGTATGTCATGCTGGGTTGCATCTCTGCAGCCATTGCACTTACTTGCGTTCCTATGATTGTCTGGGGCCGCCGTTTTCGTGTACGCCTGGCGGACCGATATCGCCACTACGAAGCCTTGCAGTACTAGGTACTTTGCAAGTTGTAATGGTAGTCTCCTGCATCTTTTCTAAGTTTGATATCAGAATTGTCTGCTTTTTTGAAGCAATCTGCTTGGGCACTTCAAATACTTCTGATATTATCTATCCTTTCTCACCACATCCCGGTGTAGTTCGCGTGGATTAATCATAGCTGGCAATCGTCGGCTACATGATCGATTTAGATGAGCTGTATGAACTGTTGAATAATTATCATCTACCATGATGTGGTGAGCTACTGCCGATTTCATCATGTTTTGGCGCCATTCTCTAGGTTGAAACAGCAGACGTGAAGAGCGTGCCCAACCTTTGCTTTAAAGGGTATGACAGACTGATTACGGGAAGTATACCAGCAGTTCAAGTCAAGGCTGAATATCGATAAAGTCTTGCGGGATGTGTCTATGCAGAGCAGTACTTAGTAGTTCTATGGGCTTTTAAGATAAAATTATGCACTCCAGACCCGCTTTCTACCAAACCAGGTCTCTTTTACCTTAGAATTAAGTAGACTGTGTAAATCCCACTTTATATCCACAATCGCAAAGTCAGCAGCCTTGCTGATATCTAAGCTTCTAACTCGATCTTCGTCGAAAACGCTTATAGCGGCACCCTATGTAGCGGTCGAAATAGCTTCATAGAGGCCTAGATGGAAATGCGTATTAACTGCCTTGGTATCTTTCTCCCTTATTGATTTCCTAGTTATTCTAATATAAAGGTTGAGCCAGGGATTATAAGGTGCTATAGGATTATCGCTCTTAATCGTTAGAAGCGCCCTATGATTAGCAAACTCTTGGTATGTAAAGTCCCGTTTATACCTATGTGAGCCTATGAGACGCTTCTAGTCGCGCCATATAACTAGGTTACTATAGATCGGCTAAATAGAAGCTATAATACTAAGAGTACCTAGCCTCTTAGTATCCTCTGGAGATAAGAGCTCGAGGTGCTCGATGCGATGCCTGCCACCTAGAGTTGTGTACTTCTTAATAGTATTAACTGCTATTCGGATAGCCTTATCTCTAATAGCGTGGAAAGCAACTTATAGACTACCTATAATAGTATATTTAATAATTAGCTCTAGGAGCTCCTTATTTCATAATGGCTCTATAAGTAGTGCGATATTATATAGCTATGAGATATAGGTTATATAGGCATTAATAGTATTATTAATTATTACTTTAATGCCTATAAGCTTTAGATTGGGTGAGCTTAGCTTATTAAACTATTAATAAAGTTAAATAGCTCGATCTACTTGCCTAAGATATACTTCCTCTAAGGCCGGCATAATAAACTAGTATGCTATAAGGTATATAGGGAGGTTAGGTTACTTAGAATATAATAAAAGTAGGGTATCTTATACTACCTTATTTATTGCTATATTAATAAGCCTAGTATATCCATAGGAGCCATAGACGCTCAAGGCTTCCTTTACCACGTTAATATAGTCTTACTTAGATATACCTCGGCTTAGGAACGGCCAGATTATACCAAAGACTATACTCTTAGAAAGAAGACCGGTCAGGTTACCCTAAGCATTACGCTTAATCTTCCCGCCTTGAGGCTCTAGTATATGGGTAACTCTAAGCTTGGCTAGAGCCGAAGAGTTATATTAGATAGCGTATAAACCCATGCTATCAATTAAGATTAGTCTTGGGTTAATATTATCGAGTAACCGAGGGGGTTAAGTCTAGTATTCATCCTTTAGCGAGAATCCTTAGTACGTCGGGGTTCTTCTCGGCATATAAGCGTAGAGACTAGCATATATCCTTAAGCGACTTATAGTTATCTAGGCTGAGCTTTTATAGGGATTGGCCTAAAAGTAATAGATATATATAGCCGTCGATAAAACCGAGAAGAATTGTTTTCTCAGCTAGGTCCTAAATCGAGACCGCCTTATCTTTATATTTCACCAAAAGGTCGCTATCAGGGCCAATATCCGCAATAGTTCTATCCCGGATGAGCATACTTTCGGCGAATATTTGCTATGCATTAAGACCGATGCCACTCGATACTAGAATTCGTCTATTGGTAAAGAGGTAGGCAGCCGGGTTATGTAATTCGGTTATGATATGTGATAGAGTGAAAAGAAATCTAGGAAATGGATATAGTGTCTTATTGTGATACTAAGAAAACCAGGCATAAAAGGATGAGTATATATATTTTTAGGGCTTAACCCATCCCTCGTATTTCCACCGGTCGGAAGCGTTACGAGTGAAGAAACCCGTTCATAAGAATGAGCGGAGCATTGCCTCCACTAAGGAGGGCATACGCTGAATCAGGAATAAGCCAAGAGAACATAGGCCGGTACATACCAGCACAGGAGACCCCCATTGACGGGTTCCGAAAGCCAAGCCTGTCTTAATGTCCGGTATGGGGCGTCTAGAGCGTGTCGGACCTGTCAGGTGTCCCCTGACATACCCACAAGCCAGGCCATTTTTGGGCATTGCGTGACATTTCAACTTTCCATCAGAACTAGGGTCTGACATTCCAGATCCAGATCGACAACGACAAGCCTCAGCAAAGGTTCCCCAAACTCACCCCCGCAACTGTTCCGGGCCGGTGACTCGGTGAGCAGCCGTCCTACTTGTTATCTATTTCGGTTTATACCGCAATTAAAGTTACTCGCTACCTTCTTCCGGTTGCCCGAGTGGTGCTCTTGATTTATAGTTTCTAGTGAAGTTTAATCAATGCTTATCCAAAGCTAGCCTAGACGCTTACCCGTTGGCTCATGTGGGGCTATCGCCCCAGGCGAGCCAACCTAGCAAGCTAGGTTGGTCACAAAATTGTGATATAGCCATAAAATTATGATATAGACCCCGCACTTGGTGATATCCTCATTTTCATATAATTACCACCTATTTTGGCCGTATTTCACGATACTAACTGGTAAAAAATACCTCTCTTGTATCTATCTTCATTATGCCGAGTGAGGCGAATCTTAAGGCCGCCCGGGAAGTCATGGCATCACGTGCGCGGTATGCCCGGGGCCTCCATCGCAGCGCCTCCACCGGCATAACCCAACCACTCTCACTTCGTGCCGCCAATGCACGCCACCCCGGGTCCTCTTTTGCTTCTATTCAGAGGATCATAAAGAGACTAGAGACCGGATATATGCCTCCCTAAGTTGGTAGGCCGCGAGTCCTCATAGACAAAGAGGAAGAAGCTATCATCGCCTTCGTTATCTAGATGGAAAGGTCTAGATTTCCCGCCTCTAAGCCTAAAATCAAAGATACCGCTATAACCCTCTATTAGCATAGGAATCCTAATACCGATCCTATTAATAAGATATAGTATTCT